>KV751320.1:14496541-14521590 GCA_001698575.1 Mola mola | reverse complement strand
AGATTAAGAACATCTTTATTTATTATTAACTCAACCATTGAGACAACTCAGTTTGTGCTGTTTGTTTGTACTGTTATACATTTTCTGTTTTTCAAAAAAATGATGTCAGAGGGTGATTACCTTACCTTCCTCAGGTAGTTGAGGACCAGTCAGGCTTAAGGATATGCAGATGTGTAAGACAAAAGAGCGTTCTTTCGAAATTTAAATTTATCAGTTTTCACTTTGTTTTGTGGCTGTCTCTTTAGTGAAATGATTTATTAAGATTTTCTTGGCAGCATTCGCCTCTTCAGGAACCACAGAGCTCAGAACAATTTATCATGGCAAGGCAGCAGACAGAACTGGGTCAAAGGATAGACACCTATAGATACTCCTTGAATCCTCTGATTTTGAAACATTTCAGATTTTTATTGTTACCGATTGGAGTTTTTGATTCAAAGCCGCATGTCTGTAAAACATGTTTGTTGGTTTTATCGTACTAATGACAAAGTCACCAAGTCTATGTCAAGAGAGACTGAACCAATATTATGTGTTCAAATGTTGACCCATGTGTCTTGCCCTAAGGTTCCCAGTCAGCAATATCTCCGATGGTGAATGGCACCACATAGCCGTTAGCGTATCTGCAAGGCGCCTGGCACTGTATGTGGACTGCTCTCTACTGGAAAGTGTGGACTGGGTATACCATGGCATGGGGATCAGCCCCAATGGACTGCTCATGGTTGGGGGCATTATCGAAGGCTTCGACACGCCTTTTGAAGTACGTGCCCCTGCACGTTTTCTTTTACTTTTTCTATTTTGTTTCCCCACAGATCATCAAAAAGTAATATTTAGATATACAAAAGCAACCCTGACTTTTATACTGTCACATATAATCACAACCATATCACCTATTTTTTGAGCCTACCTATTTCTTTCATTTACAAAATGAATATATCATATACTGTATGATATACCAACCTCTGGTCTGCATTTCAGCTGACTTAATGATTCTCAGAGTGTCTGACTGTCCCTCTTTACTTTACTTTTTTAATATTGTTCTAGTATATATCAATGTGAAAAGCCAATTTGACCACATGGTTAAAAATTATTATAAACAACTTATATTAGGGAGTATACATGTATACATATGCAAACCTTGTTTGAATTCTCTCCAAAATGACATGCATGCTTGCACACACACACACACACTGACGCACAGAGTTATATTGTGAGGAACACACAAGTAGATATTCCAGGCCTATGGCCATATATCATTCCATTTTCAACACAGATACAAAGACATATAGCCTGTAATGCTTAGAAACCATATGTTTGATTTGATAAAGTAGCTGCAGAAATACCTGCTATCTACTCTAACCACAACTTCCTTTACCTCCCAAGAGCCAGTGTTACATTAAATTACAGAGGAAACAGTGATGAGTATTTGGACAGATGTGTTCAGTATCCACAAACCCATTTCCACATGAAGACAGCTCATTTGACTTTATCATTACCCAAAGCTGGATGACTTTGGAGTGGACCCTCAAGGATGTAAGTAACGTGTCTCCATAGTTCAGATCTGACGTTTTTCAAAGGTGTACAGTTTGAAGAAATGTATTTCAGGTGTGTCCATCTCCATAATGGTAGTGACACATAATAATTTACTTATTATTCATAGGAGTATTTTAGACATAACATGTAGCTAATCAGAGTGTGCTCACCCATTTCCTTGACAAGTCAGATTCACCTGCCCAGTGTGCATTGCAATTTCCCCACCTCGATGAGCGACGGGTATGTGGTCTGGCTGGTGGAGCCTCTGCCTCCATTTTTCAGTCCTTTGTTCCAAAAAGTGAGGAGGCGGAGGGCTGCTGCATGTCCCTGTGTGTGTTTTACAAAAACATACTGACTTGCAGTTTGTAGATTTGCTCAAAAGTTATTCTGATAAAAAGCAGATGGGTAAAGAAAATAAGTCATTCATTCATTCATTCATCATTCATCAGTCACTTTAGAGATGCAGGGGTGCTACACGTTTCTCCCCATTAAGAGACTCACCGCTAAATTCAACGATTACTTAATCTTCCCAAATGCCAGCAGGACATATCAGGATCTGATGTTAATTTATTGCGCTTTTATGTACAGCCAAAAGATCACACACAGTCCAGGCTCTGTAAATGTGTTTGGAGTAAAGCTTGAAGTTAATTATTTTTCCTCTAGGGGGTTTTCTTTGTACATTGTCCTGCCAAGTTTCGAATTTAGTGTTACTGCTTAAGTCCCTTGTTATATTTGCTGCAGTAACATTACTGCGGAGTGCATGGAAACATTTAAAAGGACTGAAAGCAACATCTTTAAGGTTCTCAATATGTGCATCATTGTGTAACAGTTTGTAACTTATTGTCTGAAAATTACACCTTTTAAGTAGTAGGAATAATCCTATGACATTGGCTTTGGATCAGGTTTTGTTGGTCAAGGGTGCAATCAACTTCTGCCTCAAGATAACAATGCAGCAACATTGTGCCTGAGTGCACCTCATTTACGATCAACTTGATCATGTTTGGTTTGGCATAGTAGAGCATTGGAAATGATAACTGGGTTGGTGGTAAACAAGCAATGACACTAGATCAGCATCGGTTCTCTTCAGGTTTACATAATAGTTTCCGTGGTGATACACCTTAGTTTCCATTTTAGACATTCTGTCCCAATTACACCAAACACTCATTTAGCCTGAGAATCAAATTGGGGCACACAGTTTAATGTGTGCTTGTATCACAGTGCAGCTTCTGGACTTGTTCCTAGTACCAGATAAAAGTGATTCTTGATTGTCTCGTTTCTTCGGGTAACACTTTCTTACTGGGCAACAAGGACAGAGCGTTCCCATATTCAGAGGTGATGACAGCCTCCTCGTTTCTGGAGAATCTTTTGTGGTAGTTAAAACTGAACCACATATTTCTGTACTCTACTTTTATCTATGGTTCAGACTTACTTCCACTCAACTGCTTCATCTTAAACAAAACTAAGATTTAATTAAGACTTAAAAACCTTCATTATTAGCCAAATTTCATGTAATTGGAGCACATACAGTACATACTTTTTAGATAATACAAAACACATGCTGCTTGATTAGTACTATTTTAACCAGAATATTGTATTTAATTTTTCCAAATGTGCAGGGTCATATCCGACAGTTTACCTTCCTGATGGGCAACCCAGATGCCGCCCAGCAGCACTGTAGCCACCATCCACTCCACTGTGGTGAGGCTGTCTTCAAGCCTCCCCTCTCCCCATGCACCAACAGTGCCCTGAAGGTGAAGGAAGATGAAAGGAAAATGTCTTAATTCCCAAACAGGAAATATTATGTAATTTCTTCATACTGTTCCTTTGTCTAATATCAACAGCAGTTTTCTAACATGTCATTGAGGTGAAGACACATGTCCTTTGGTGTGAAGACAAGAAGACTCCCCCAGTTAACTGTTTGACAGGAGAAACTGTTACATGCATTTAAAATCTAAAACTGACTCCTGTGTGTCTAGATGCCATCTGGGAAATTCAATAACTATGTTAGTGTTTTAGCATTCATTGGTTCAACCCTGAGCTGCATTTTGATTTTAGAAACCTCTGTTTCTACACAGAATATGCTGTTGGCTGCGATTAACCTGGAGGACCGGATGGGGCGTCCTCAAAATGAGTCCTTCTTGAACAGAAATGTAAGTTGGATATAGATTGCTGAGAAACATAATAGTTGCTGTTAGATTAGGTGTTAAAAGAACCACCAGCCACCTCCCCAAAGGTATAAAAACACACACATAGTTGCTTGGTTTCACAGCTGTATCCTGCAGTTGTGCGTGTGGACAAGCACTTTGAAAGTGCCTTTGTGTATGTGTGTGTTTGGCCTGTATGTACAGGTACAGTACAGGTCTGTTCTGTTGCTTCATTCTGTGTCTGACTTTAAAAACGTTTCACTTGGGTGCTTAAAGTTTGTTTTGATAAATAAGCACTACTACTTTAAGTTTATTGATGATGATGAAAAGTTGAATTTTAACTTTTGCCATACTGTGGATTTTTTTTTAACTTTAACAGGGTATATAATCATTACTTCATCTGTATTTTTACCCTAGCTAAAACCAGTTATTTTCTAAGCTGCACTGAAATCAATGGTGATCATTACTGTATTTTCTCATGTATTTTTTCTTATGCTGCTTATTTTGCAAAAATTGATTTGTATTTCAACATTTGCCTGTCAAATCAAAGTGGTCTCCAACAGCCCATTACATTTCCACATACAATGTAAGATTGATCCGTCTGACTTAATTTCAGTCTGTTCTGTTCCACCCCAAATTACTGTTGCAAATGAAAAGATCAGATTAAGTAAGTACACTTAAATTCATCATTTAAATGTTGTGTTGATGTTGTATATCTACAGTAAATCTAGTTAGCTTGTGCATTTAGAAATCAGGGGCTTTTTCATGGTCACAAACTACAGTTTAATCTCTCCAACAGAACAAACATTGTTTCTCAAATACAAACAGGTGTTTAAACTGGCACTTTCAGAATATACTTTGTTTCTGGAATCAACACATGTTTGAAATGGAAGCAAAGAAACTCACTAACATTGGAAAAATTAGCTTGTTTGAATTTAATCTGAAATGAATCACTCTTTGTATAGTAGTGTAATGGCAGAACATACCATGCTGTGCCAAGCCCATCTGACACACATCTGGTAGTCTCTCCATCAGAGCAGTGTGGGGATACTTCTGTGATGATGCAGATCACAAATGGTATTTTCTGCTATGTTTTCTGCTATTCCTTTTAACAGAGAATGTTAAAAGGAATAATGTGCAACAGAGTCTTCAGCCGGCAACATCTCTTTATGGTTGTTTGTCTCTTTTGGCTATTTTTAATAGCTAAAGCCAAATAAGATCTAACATATCAATGTAATATATATTGTATTAATTAACTGAGCTATAAAATGGCTGGTAAATTGACTTTCTCACCTTTGTATAGAGTTTGGTCCTGTGTCTTCTGCTAGATCCAGTCATATACACAAACCGCAAGCTGTAGTTTTATTGATTTCTCATTTATAATAACTCTATCCAGGAAAGCTAATTAGTGTTTCCAAAAATTTTTTTAATGCCTCCCTTACAAATAGAAAAAATGCGACATTTGATAGTTTATAGAGGAGGATAAAAGTATGGAAATGGAAAGTTTTGTAAATACACAAAATAGAAATGGGTCAGAGAAAAATTAGTTAAACATTAGTAAATACAATGTGTTAAACTGTTTGCATGTGTGTATCCCACATTTGCGTTTCACTGCCTTGAAAGTGTAACAATCTTGTAAGTGCTCAACAATTTCAGTCAAATGATGCTGCTTACAAGGAACAAATGTGAGCCTCCAAATATGCCTGGAAAATATAAAATAAATGTAAAACAGTACAGTTGCATTCGTACATTCAAACCTCTGTCTCGTATCAGCTGTTGTCTATGAGCATCTGTATAGATGGCTTGTTCTCCTAAGAAAATCAGAATTAGAGCAGAAACAGAACGATTGCATTAGAATTCTTAAGAAGGCTTGGAAAGTTGTTGGCTAATTTTGACACATTCCTCTTTTCTTGCAGTCTGTTTCTCATTAAATCCAGACAGAGCAGACCTGTGGAGGTACGGTCCTGTCTCTGGCTCTCCTCACAATATGAACATTTGAAAAAATGAGACACTATTACAGTAACAGGATCTATTTCAGTTTCACTAAGGTCTCCTGCTGTCATCTTGAAGTGTAGCTTTTCTGGCTGTGGGGATATATTGTTGGGGTTTCCTGACTTTGATACGTATCCTGTCTGAGGCCCTTAACAGGTGTTCTCTTTAGAGACATAATGCTTGCCCTGTTACTCGACAGCTCCTCCAATGTGCATTAAGATGTTAAACACTCCTCGTGGTCAGGGACCTTAGCTGAACATGAAATTACAAAAACAGATCTATAAAATCCAGCGTATGTTGATGGCTTTTGCAACTAATCATCAACATGCATATAATGTGCATTTTATTTATTTTTCTTTTTTTTTTTTTTTTTTTAATTTTCAGACAGTGTGTGTGTGTGTGTGTGTGTGTCATTTTTTTTTTTTTTTTTTTTTTTTTTTTTTTTTTAATATGCAGACAACTGTTTGCCACTTCAAGTAACATTTTATAGACTGGAAAATTCAAATAATTGGAAAAATATTTTGGCCTTCAGTTTTATGAATAGTTTGCTTACAAATGATTCCTACATGCAGAGGAAGCAAACTCACACTGGACTCTGGTCTTATACTGTAAGACCAAGTCTAGATTGTACTTTCTCATTAAACTTGTCAAACGACAGTTTAATGATTGCAAGCTGACAAAACCTTTAAAAGAGAAAAAAAAATTCAGGCATTTGGATCCTTGTCTCTTATAGTTGCAATACTGAGGGGAAATATTTTGGCCCTTCCCAGTGACACTGTTCTAGGCTGTGCATTGAGACACAGAATAAACAACGCAATGTCCTCACAAATGTGTGATAACTTTTGAAACCTCAAATCATTTGATTTGAAGGTTGATCACACTTGATCACACGAGTGTCAAGTGTTGTGAAAACAACACTGCTATATTGTTTTATATGTGTATAGGTGTTTTCCTGTAGTTTACGTTACAACTTCCTTAGTTCATTTAAGACAACATTAGCAAGAAAAATATACACATCAAACCATTACCTTATATCCATACTATTTAGAATTTTTTTCCTTAAATTTTACAGATACGTACAAGATTCATTTTTCATTAAACAGACAAAATTAGTAGGGGTGTAAATATTAACCGATTCGAACCGGTAATTTTCTTTCACTTTGAAGATATGAGTGTCCCGATGTGCAGCTTATAGCTTCAAATCTGCAGGTCTCTCCCATGGAAAGATACTTGCTCTCTGCAACACCATGCTGAAGCAGTTTGTGACAGCAACTCAACCCTGTGACAGGCTGACATGATGTCAAATTAGCACGTTCTTGCCTTGGAGCCGAGATAACAACATGTCTGTGTGAACGCAGCTACTGTTAACTGTCCGCACCCGAGTTGAGTTTTGAAAGATGTTTGAATTTTACAACAAGGGGGGAAATTGGACAAAATTCTAGTGTGTAAGATCAGTAAAACTGTGATTAAGAGCACCAGTAGCAGAACAAATCTTAACACTCACCACATGAGGAGCATATGGACTCTGCTAATGCAACACAGTCTTTTAATACAATATTTATTGCTGCTCCACATTGCCAAATTCAGGCACCTGGGCTTTGTGAGACACTCAGTTTTATATTCATAAGGTCATTTTCATTTCACTTACAATGGAAAATAATAACTACATTCATAAAAAAGATGTTAGGAGTTGTATCAGAATGTACTGATTGAATATGTTTGCATTAAATCTGATCAAATCGAATCAGATCGAATCATCTCACATTAAAAATTATGCATCCTTGATTTGATTGAAGCACTTACATCTAGATTTGAATGGAATCATCATATAAGAGAGAGATTTATACTCCTAAAAATTACACATTACCTATAAGTCTAAAAGACACATTTTGAGTTCAACATTAAACTACATGTTTTTACTTGCTAAGAACTTTGTCCAGTGGACGGTCACACCAATATTTTATTCTTTCACTTGTTTTTGCAACACGTAAATCTTTGCTCACAAATGCGGTGTTTTTTCTGTAGCAGATGTTTCAGATAGTGCTGAATGTGGTTCAGTCTCAATTTCTATGACAACTTGGCGGAAAATTATAAGTGACTGAAAAGCCCTCAGGCAGCTAGCTTCATCCCTTCATGTTGCAGACTGGAGGCCACAGTGTTCTCACTATTGCTGCTCGGGCCACACATGGTATTACAAGAGAACACGGCCTGCAGCTGCTTGATTACTCTGCCAATTTTCTATAATACAGTAAATATACATTTTGGGCGTATAATATTATGTTGATAAGGTTTGCTCATTTTTTCAATGTTTGTAATTGGAATATTGGCTAAATCTCACAAATTGTCCTTTTAATCCACAAGTGTTTGTGTGCTATTTTACATCAAGTCTGGCAAAAATTTGCTTCTGAAATCATTTTACAGTTGTAAAGTGAATGTACATGGCCTTGCACCGTTGAAGTTTTAAAAATGGTTGATTATTGATGATTGTCCTTTGTAATTTTTGATTTACAAGAGTTTTTGTTTTCTGATGTTTCTCTTGACTCTGTTTAAACCACTGATATATTTATCACATCAGCTCTTCTGACTGAATTACAAGGAAAATGTCAGCTTTGTAAAGCTGCCAAATGCTTCACCGTGTTTGTTGCTAGCCAGAGTACAGAGGTTCTCAGTGCTTATTTGCTGATAACAGCTTCCTTGTCCTGCTGGAAAATTACTCTGCTGCAGAGTTCATTGATAATTCTTTAGTATTCTCAATTTTCAACACAATGTTTACATTTTCACATCAAACATAATCAATTGATACTAAGATATTGATTTTAGCAACTTTGAGTGTGTCTTTTATTCTAATTAGCATTAAATTTTAACTACATGGAAAAAATATACTGTAATTCTTAGTAGTTTCAAAGGGAACTGTGTTAAATCTGCTAAATTGCTCTAATTTTAGGTAATTTCAGGTTAAATTGAGCCCAGCCACATAATGTTGGAATGCAGTGCTCCTTTGATGGACCTGGCACTTTATCCTTTTACAGAGTTGTCAGGGATAACATTTTGCAAACAGTTGTAAGGTGTTGCAATGGTGTCCATCTGATAAATCTAAGTCTGGCTTTCATTATATTGTTAGCTATTTATTTTTTATCTTGAGTTGTTTTTCACTTAACACTCCTTATAAATCATTTTTATTTAGTAGTTACCTTGTTGTAACTATCTGTCTTTTCCTGTTGAGAATGTAGTGTACAGTGGGTTCATCAGAGATTTTTTTTTCCTAAAACCAGCTGCCTGCTTCTGAAAACATTACTAAGATTACAGCCGCAGATGACACGTTTCTTGTGATTCATAGCTACAGCCAGGCCCTCTCCCTTTAGATGCTGTCATTCAGTGTTAATGTTGTTTTGAAGAGCATTAATGTCAGTAGTTGCTTGTTTTCCTCTCACCTTGTTGGCTTTCTTTACCAGAGGTAGCAGCTGACTAAAGTTGAGGTTAAAGGTCAGGGGTCAGGTTAGAGTCAAATAGCTGGGCTGTGGAGAGATTCACATGGACAAGTTTGTGTTCCAGAAAGTTACAGGGGCATGAATGAGTTATGAAAAGATTTAGGGACATCTTCTCTGGATACTTTATCATCTGCTTGTCATGAAAACCGAACCAGAGGAAGTTGTGTAGACAATAATGCTAATATCTTTTATTAACTGTTACAGTTAGAATTGTTCTGTCAGTAATTTAGGTTCTTGTCATGCTCACATCATTTGCCGAAAACAACATATCCAGCCAGTAAACCTCACATTCTTTTATCAGTCTCAATACTATTTGCACAATTTTTTCCTTAAACTCCTCCAATACAATACAAAAATCATTTGCAGGTTTCTTAGCAACAAAGAGATGGAATAAGGTAGCATTTCTTAACTTACAGCTTTTACATGTCACTAATATTTGCAGGCAACCAAGAAGCTTCAGAAAAGCCTTGCAGCAGAGTGAATACCTATGTTTTTTTGAGGTGATCTTGTACTGTTCTGCCAGTGTGCAAATACCTGTCAGGAGTGGCTCATAGATGATGGATGTGTTTCAAAAACATTGTTCTCTCAGGGCTCTCCAGGACTGTGATTAGTGGGTGTCATGCAGTACAACCATAGAGAAATAGAGGAGAGTAAATTACATTTTTATAATGTACTGTTGACTTAATTTTAAAGCTAAGAGAAAAGTAGATCTTGTGGGACTCGAGGAGAATTGTTCCCAGTTCACTCCAAGGTACATGTTGTATTACTTCTTTTTTGTTTGGGGCATCTGATATAAGAAAGAGGAAGAGGAAGATGATGATTTTTCTGCAATTTATAGTCCTTCATTAAGATCTATTTGAAGAAACAGATAAAATGCTACGAAATACACAGCAGGGAGACAGCAGGATAGAGAGCATTGGTTTTCTAAAACATTGAAATGACAAGACTAAATGCCATTTACACAATCCATCAGCAGAATTGTATGGTTCATCAAAGATGGTTATGCAATACTTCTAGCAAACTAATTGCAAAAGCAAAGTACAAGGCTATGTTTAAAGGAAGGTGTTGCACACTAGTAAGCTTTTCCTTTATGACCATTACTATAGATTGGGCACTAATTTTCCATTTGTTTGGTCAGGTAAAAGCTGCTGTCCATTTAAAATAAAGTAATTGCAGCAGGTTGTTGACAGAGGGTATGTTGGGATAGAAGAGAAGAAGGAAAGAAGATTGAAATGGTTTTTGTCCTGGTATGTCCATTTCTTCTGTTTTTTCTGTTGGTAAGAAGCACAGCACCATTTTCACAATGTGAGAAGCCTCAACATGCACAAGCTAATAATTTTCCCCTCTAAAACTGTAATTTAGTATGGAGCATCTATGCTATGCAGATAAATCAACTGTGCTTAGATGGTAGGCAATGGGATGGTGTCGCAAGGGTGTTACATCTACAACTGTTGCTTATCCTCTGCAGAAGTACTGTTCCCCCTGCACGACAGGCACTGTTCCCAAAATGTAGTGCTTTCAGTACTGGAAGCCATTACATAGTGGTTAGGATGAAGAAATGCAAGGAAGTTGTTAGAATCAAAAGGTGATCACCAATCATTGTGGTTTCAAAGCCACAGAGGTCCCATTCACCCTGAATCAGCCTTCCTCTACTCTTGTTTATTTACATCACTGTTTTTGTGAGACCACTTGTCCTTTTGTTGCTAGTTGGAATGTTGAGGATTTCATTTGCAGTTCAGACTTTATGTAGGTGAAAGTGACATAATGAATTCACGTAAAAAGAGTGAATTGACATTTAAATTGTTCTAGTATTGATTTCCTTCGTTACTGCCTTATTCTCTGTATATTTTCTCTTGTTCTATTATTTCAGAGCATTCACAGAAGACACCCTAAGGGCTAATGGGCTGGAATACAATGTTCTTCAAATTGAGATATATTGTTTATTGAAAATGTATGAGCTGGTACCAGTTGAAAAGTGTGCACCCAATAGGTGTGTGGGAGTGTCTGTCGGGACAGGGTTCAGCCTCCTGTGTAGGGGTCTGCCTGTGGATACAATGTGAACAGCTGCAGAGCAAACAGCTGCACTGTCTCCTGCAGTCATGCATCACCATGTTAGATGGTACTTGCTTTTGGGATACCTGCTGCTGGATTTAGATGGATTGTATGTGCAAGGTCAAAGACAACAGAAAGGAAAGGTACTGCCAGCTTGTTTCCATTTCGTTTTGTTCTGCATTTATATCAAATAGGATTATCTAATTATCTGTACACTATAATGCTTTGGACACTATGTGGCAATGCTATGAGGAGGATCCTTCAAATTAAAATTTTCTGTAATATTATGTTCATAATATTATATATCCATTATATTTAATTGACGTTTGCATTTTTTAGTGATTTGACTTTGATGTTTGAATTTCGAGTTTGCACCTGCTTTAATTTTCATCTTTGAATTAACTTGAGCAATGGGTGAAGTCGTGGCCAGGGATTAACAGCCATTCAAACATGTCTAAACATTTACTAAAAGGATTAAATCAAATGATTAAACAAAACTGTCACTTAAGAATATTCTCCTTCTTCGCCTTAAGCACATAAAAACATTCAAAAAAAACCATAGGATTAAATTAACATTGTTAGAAATAATTTCTACAATGCAAGCTGTGTGGTTAGGGGGGACCCAAAATGTGACCTACTAAAGAGAACCTCATCAATGCTTAGTTCTACAGTGCCCGCTGTGTATAAGTGGCATAGTAGGGTTTTTAAACACAGTTGAATGTAGCATATTTGGCAGAATTCTAGAGAGATCCAGTCAAATCAAAGATCGAGGAAAGCAGTCAGATAATTCTGCAGTGAGGCTTTCTAACTGCATTTTTGGTTTCTCATGTGAAAATAAATTGCCTGCAGTGGCAGCTAACTATATGTCTGTTCAATATGCTTTATAACTTATATCCCAGGAGCGCCAGTTTGGTAGATGGTTTGAATGCTAACATGGGTGGTCCTGTTGGGAACAAAATCTCTGACGATGACATGGTTAATACTATGATTCAACTTTTAAGCTACTGACCATACATGCAGGTCATGACATGAATGCTCATAGTAAAATGACATATTGAAATGGTGCCTTCATCTCAAGTGTTGTGATTCAAAAACAGGCACACACACACACACACACTGTTTGTTGTATGGACAAGTTCAACTGTTATTTGCGACACCTTATGTCATAATCAGAAAATCAACTTTTCTTCAGAATTTTCAGCTATTCAATTACCTCGTAGCCATGGGCATTGTACTTGTCATTATTACTGAAACATCAAAACACTCTCATCAAGCATTTCTCCACACTAACTCACCTACTGCTACATGCAGGATCCAGCCAGTCTGAGAGCATCTGCATACCTGTGTCTTGGTTAGATTTATGGACTTTGCCATTTGATCAGCCCTTTGTAAAAAGTGTTCATGTCTTGTGTGTGCGTGTGTGTTAGTGATAGCGCTGTAGCTTGCAGCACTTATGTCAGGCTGTGAGGCCTCCATAGATTTTGTCACTGCTCATAACAGGATCTCAGTTACATATGCAGACAGACTGTTGATGTCATAAGTCATGAAGGCTGAAGAATACATCAACCATTAAATGAGTTCAGGTGTTCACTGTTAACATCTACCCCAAATAATTTTTCTTCTTTTTAATCATAAATGTATTTTGTCGTTGATAGTTGCAGAAACGTTTGGTCTCCTAAGTATTGCTAACCATCGCTGTGTTTTTTTTTTTTTTTCATTTTTTAAAGTATTAATAAAATTATAGATGTCGCCCCATTATGTAAGTTACATAAAACTATGTATCTTTGCATGAACTGCAGTCAAATGTGAACAATATTGTTGTCTGTTGTCTGTTTTTTTGTTGGAGGTGTGCATTGTTTTTTAAAAGGGGAGTTAATCAAATGAATCTAAATATTTTGCACTGAGCACCATACCACCAGACTTTTCAAATCACTTTCAACTGCAATAACACAAAATGAGAATCTAATATAACAAGACCATGTGACAATTTGAGAAAGTAAAGAGTTTTAAGCCTTTCCAAGTTGAACCAGTGGTTGCATTAAAGTTGTGAAAGCTCTATTATGGTCCTGTTACTTCTTGAACAAATCAATTCAATACAAAGCAGTATTTTTATATTAGTAGTAGTGTAGTATTAGTAGTAGTAGTAGTAGTATTGTAGTATATGTATGAATGTTAAGGTTGACAAATGTACTCTATTTATTTGATAATGGCAACTAGGGCTGTGACTAGTTACAACTAGTCATACAGTCTCTTAAAGAACTATGCTACATTACTTGATACTTGTTAGCCATGCCTCCATTCTTTTAAGTAGATTTTGGAGTATGGCTGTAGATAATTGCTCCCATTAGGTTATTTGTGAGGTCACTGAGGTCACGTGTTCCAGTTCATCCTGAAGCTGTTGGATGGGATTGGGTTGTCAGAGTTGTCATAAACATCACTGATAATGTTTTGTATGTAACATTAGCCTGAATTATTTGGGCCATATTACGTATTTAAGCAAAGGGCATACCTTACAGATGGCCCTGGACCTTACAGATTTTAGAACTAATAAAACAGACATGACTTTTAAAGCTTTCAATTCAAATAGCAAAAAAATAAGCGTTTTCATGAAAGGTTGTAAGATACATTATGGGTGCGAGTAAATTTGTTCATCAGCTTGCAGCCATGCATAGGCACTTGATGGACTGGCATTATTTTACCTCTAGGTTAGGTTGGGCCAAAGCCTTACACACTTTATGCCTTTATTTTGACAGTATATTGCTAGGATACAAAAACGTAAATAAAAGGCAGAGGTTTTTTTTTTTTTACTTGCTTCAGCCTGCCTGCACAGAGTTGATGCGAAGACATTGAATGCAAACACTAGTAGAGATTTGTGTAACTAGATAAGAACGCAAAGGCATACAGTGCATGGACTGATCTGTCATTGTTAAATTTTAAACTGGATAACCTAATGGAAACTTTAATTGTGCAATTTGACACCACCGTTGCAAAGATGATCCAAAAATATTGATCCTGCTAATTCTTATTCATTGTATATCTGTGAAGATTCTCAGTCATTCAGGTCATAGTAGTCTTGGTGCTTAAGTTAAAAGCAGCTGGACCTCTTGTAGTTCCTTGAAGACGTTCTTCTTCTTCAGTTCTAAGTTTCTGGTATGGAGTCCCCAGTATTTAACTTTGTGGAGGATCATTCACACCTAGGGTAGTGGACAAAGGATACCATGTCCAGGTCCCAATCTGTGTGTCACACATCCACCCATATACCAGTTGGGTTTTCACTCCCCCCGGTCATCATGTGAGTCGCTGGTATCACATGAGCCAAGTTGTGAACCGTGGCTAAGTTTTCTGGGGAGGGATTTCAAAACTGCATTGTATGTGGCAGACAATTGATAACCAAGGCCTTCTCCTTTGTTAAGTGATGGCTGTTCCAGCTTGACATAGATGGCCTCCTTCACTCCTCTCTCAAACCATCTATCCTCCCTTTCCAATACATGTACATTATCATCTTCAAAGGAGTGTCTCTTCTATTTTAAATGTTGGTGGACTGGCTCTCCGGTGTTGAGCCATGCCTTTCTGGAGAGGTTGTTTGGTCCCCCCAATGTAAAAATCTGCGCACTCCTCACTGCACTGGACTGCATAAACAACATTGTTATGTATTTGTCTGGGAGTTTTGTCCTTAGGGTGAACTAGTTTCTGTCTCAGGGTGTTGCAGGTTCCGATGTGAACTGGGATGTCATGCTTAGAGAAAATGCTTCTAAAATTCTCTGACACCCCTGCCACATAAGGAATGACAAGGTTGTGGCGTTTGTTCCTCTCCTCTGTTGCTCCTGGATCCCTTGTGGATTTGACATACGTCCAGTTAGGGTATCCACAGGTTTTTAATGCTGTTCCAAGCCTCACCCACTTCTGCATCAGTTTCTGTCTACTACATTGTACCATTTATATTTGATTAAAGAGTAGAAATGTCTGTGCAATGTTCCATTGTTGACAACACATTAGTACATGTCTGCCTTTCTTCACTGCTGTTGTTGTGCCGCATAATCCCGCCACAGCATGACAAGATTATAATTTGTGCATGCTGACTGCTAGTTTAATACACATGATGGCTGAGCGAAAGATGACAGTGGTTTGGTTTTCAAAGCTGTTAATTAGATTGTGTGTAGAAAGACTGTATGTATCAGTCCATTTATATGGTCATAATGGATCTTCAGCATTGGTTAATGTTACATTTTCTGTATTTAGTCATAATCAGATGTTTTTTTTTTATTTTATGAGTAATATATTCAGCCCCTTGTCATCTAAAGTAATTGTCTGTTTGAAATTTAAAAGAAATATACATCAAACTTGAAATATGACATTAGCGGAATAAAGTTCTAATTTAAATTGTACGATCTGCTCTCCTTACCATCAAGTTAGTTAAAATTTTCTTACCTCTGTCTTTTCACTAATTCAGACACGTCGTGGAATCTAATGCGTGATAAGGATACTGAAAGTTAATGACCAATGTACCTTTGTAGCAACATTGTCACCATAGCTGATGTGTGTACCTCCTCACAAATGTTACACCCCACAACCACAGATAATACAGAGATATCACAGATTTGATTACCTTTGGTTAATTCTCTTTTATCCAACAAGCCTCTGATTCCTAAAAGAAAAAATATTAATTTTTTATTACTTAATCTGTATCAGGCTGTGGTTGGACTCAAAAGCAGGCTCGGACAATGGAGAAAAGTCAAGGTCTTTTAATCGGTGCAACGGACTAATCACTATCAAGAAACATCAAGAAGAGGTGCACATAATTCTGAGCAGGAAACACTTAACAGGAAGACAGGTGACAAACACGGTTTACAAAACAGAAAAGGTAAGCAAGGGACAAAAACTGCACACCTGACTAGACAAAAACAGAACTGACCCTAAGGAATGCTGACATTACCCCCCCTCCCATGGCCGACTCCAGCGGGTCCATGATCATGATGAGGTCTGGGTCAACAATGTTATGGGGCCCAACGACCTATCCTCAAAGATACAGAATTGATAACTTTTGACACAAATCTTGGAGTTAACTTGCGCAACTCTACATGAAGAGGCAGGTCCCGTGTCGACAGCCACACCTTCTGGCCCTGGGAATACTGGGTAGCAGGTCTTCACAGAAGTCCATGGGAGGGTCTGCCGAGCTTTAGCCCTGTATCTACGACAGTGGTGAACCATGGTGGATGCGGCAGGCATCTGAGTCTCCTGCTCTAGTGATGGAAACAGAGGTTGGTATCCATAGATGCAATGGAATGGGGACATTCCAGTGGATACACTGGGGAGTGTGTTATGAGGGTATTCCACCCAGAATAAAACTTTGACCATGACGTACGTTTCTGAGAGGCCATAAAATGTAACCCCACCTTCAAGTCCTGGTTCACCCTTTCAGTCTGTACATAAGATTGTGGATGATAACTGGAAGACATACTCAGAGTAGCCCCAAGAGTTTTACAGAATGGCTCCCAAAACTGAGCTGAAAACTGTGGCGCTCGATCAGACAACACTGTTCTCCCAGGAATGTGTTGTCTGCAAACATGTCTCAGCCAAGGATCAGCTGTTTCCTTAGCAGAGGATAATTTGGGTGATGGCATGAATCAGGCCAATTTTTGAAAGTCGATCAACCACAGTGGGAATTGTATTATTACCGTCTGAAGGTGGAAGACTGGTCATAAAATTCAAGGAAGTATTTTACCAGGGACGATAAGGCTAAGGCAATGGCTGCAACAACCCAACCGGGGAGGCATTCAAAGATTAACTCTGACAACAAAAAACACAAGCAGCTTCACATTCAGTTACTGTACATCCCTTTTCATAGAGGGTCACCAGAAAGTTCAACTGCAGAACTGTGAAAAATGGTGCAACAAACTCCAACGTGACAGGAAGTCACCCAACTCTACCATGAAGCTCAGGCACAACAAACAATCTGCTCCCTGGGTGGCGGTTTGCGTTAGAAAAAAATCTAGACAGAAAGTCCAGTTTAATATTGTTTGACCCAGGACATTAAGTGATAGAAAAATTGAAACAAGAGCAGAACATAGCCCATCTAGTTTGGCAAGGTCCCGGGCCAGTGACTCCAGTCCTCCAAACCCACCCTCATGGGTAACAGCTCCCGGTTTCCAACACTGTAATTCCCCCTGCATGAGATGCATTCACCTTAACAATGACCTGTCTATTCGGATCCAGCAAAATCACAACTGATGTGTCAGGAGGTTAGGGCATGCAAATGGGGTTAAAAACAATAAAAATAGTAATTTTTACGATAAAAATTAGCAAACCCTAGAAATCACATGGCCTATTTTTTGCAGGTCAGGGCATGCCATTCCATAACTGCTTTGACACATACCTTGCCCTCAGAAATCACATAGTCTAAGAAAGAGACTGTAGACTAATTGAACTCACATTTCTCACCTTTTACAAACATCTGGTTCTCTAACAACCTCTTGAGTACTGAACAAACGTGAGAAATGAGACTTGAGGTCTTGAGAAAAAATGAGGATATCATCAAGGTCCCTTATCATGTTAAAGACTGTATTTTATTTTATTGAATTGGTAAAAGGGGTTTGACAGAGATTGGCTCCTGCCTGGCTGGCCAGTGTGTCATAGCACTCAGTACACAACTAAGTGTGCTCTGGGCTGGCAGTCATAGGAAGGAGAGGAGGTGGGGAGATAAGCTAGGCAGACAGCATTGACAAGAGGAGATCTAGTGTCAGATTATCGCCAAGGGCTGGCTGCCTGACTGTTGCCCAGAATGAGATGGAGAAAGGGCCTTTGTTTTTAGTTGGGGCACTGTGTTTGGCTTCTTCTATACTCAGCCAACTTTTCTCTGAGGCCTGGGTTTCACTGATGTTAGAATACTATAACTTAATATCTTCCTATTGTTTCAGATCTGACAAATGAAAGCCAGGTTCAGCTATTCAAATTTAAAATATGGTCATCTCATTCATGTTCATATAATGATAATGCAAGTAAAGCATGGTCAATTGAATTTTGCCTTATATATGCTATAATCAAACAGGAACCCCCCCCTGCATGCAGTAGGTACAATAATTGGTTTACAATTCCTAATTTATATCATGATTATAATGACGCAGACATTGCACAGCAGGCGCTCTGCTCCTTCTGTCCTCCTGCTCTCCATATGCCTCTCAGTTTTGCTCATGTGCTCTCCATTTTAGACCATTAGGGTCATTAGACAAAATTTACAACCCTTTAGTCCTTTCTCCTAAATGTTCTCTCTCATGACACTGTTCGCTGAGGCCCACCATGTGTTTTCCTATGTATGTGTGTGTGTGTGCAGTGGACTTGGGGACTGTTACACATTCACCTCATTTTCAAGACCCCTCTTGGTTGTAATCTAAATATACAAACTCATGTTTAAAATCATCCAGTGAAGTTTTTTAACTTTTAACAACTTTGTTAACTATTGTATGAGTGTCTAAAAGCCATACTCAGCTGTGCCTTCGCTGACTGGACCAGAGGCATTAACAGCTCATTAACACACGCCATTGTTAACATTTGCTCATAGTATGAATGGCTTTCAGTCTCAGAAGTCTTTCAGACTGCAGAGGGGCCATTAATTAGACTGGTGAGTGAAGGGATTTATAATTTGCAATGTTTTTTTTTAATTTTTTTATGACAATATATAAAAGCTCAATTTAAGTCGATGTCTTAAGTTTCAACTTTAACCACAACCAGAGAGATGGACAGTAAGAAAATATATTGGAAATATTAAAAACTGAAGCAAAATATAATAACAACCAGGATGAAATTACAAATAAGATGTTCAGCAGTAAGTTCCTTTCTTTCCTCTTTTAAGTATTTACTAAAACTGGGTTATCATCAGACTTTGATTGGACCTTTAAATTTGTCTTAAAATGTTCACCTGAGTGGATTTTAATGTGCAAGATATCAATCAACAGTTTAGTTTTTCAATATATGTGTGTGCTCAATCTACACTAGGAAGAATGCTTTTTTTTGTTCCATATCAAACAAAAAGGTCCCCATTTTTCTTTATGGAATGATGTGACTATAGTGTTCTCTATTAAGCCACACAGTCCCTTGGATAGCACAGAGCAATAATTACACTCTAACATGCAGAAACAGAAGAGATGTGAGGGGAAAAATCTCAATTAAATAGTCTAAGTTTCTAGTTCTAGCTTTCTTGTTTTCTAGCTCTTTGAAATTGTTTGGTCTCAAAACAACACCTGAAAAATTCCAATTTGATGATGCACATTGCAAAAAAAGTATGAAATGGTGGGAGTCCACTTTTTGTTGGTACATAGTAGAACACATCCCTTCTTTAAAAGCATAGAGTAATAACTCCAGATGAAATTCATTTGAAATATAGCAAAATTAAAAATACAAAAAATATAAAATAAAGAGCCTTTGACACATAATTTGTTGTGTTTGCTTTAACACAAACTAATGTCCCAGCTGTGGTGTTTTTTTTAGCTAGTTTCAAGTGCCTTAGACTGTATTAAATTACAGGATTACCAAGTTAACAGCAAAATAATTATCGTTCAATAAAAGCAAGGAATCTTCGTTCTATCAATGTCTAGCTGCCTGTCTGTTCCCCATATTGGCTTCACTTTAAATTTGCTTAGCAGCGAGCAAGTGTAAACAACAGTAGCAAACAAGCATGGCGATGGCAAGTGAAGATATACTACTTGAGGATGCCCTTTAGTTGTTTAAGTCAGGGGCATGGCAGCATTTTGGATTCCTAAACACAAAAAATCAAAGAGGTAAGAGTATAACTAACAAGACAATAACTTTGTGGAACTAATGCAAGAAGGCAATTGCCTACATGAATAGCACAATAAGCATTATGCTGCACCATAGAGACAAGTTTGGGAGTTTAGTGAATTGTCCCTATTCATCATTACAATAAAGATTATTTTTGTCACCGTTTATGGAATAACATCCTTTTTCAATTTGATGGCAATTATGATGTTTTAATTGCTTTAGTTCCCTTTCTTGATGTAGCAGCCCTCTCTTGAGAATGAGTTTCCTGAAAATACATACATGGAAATAAATGTTTACACAATGGAGATAAATTGAAATTATATTGTATGTACTGTACCATATTTTTTAATATGCGCATTGAAAATATTATCTTCTCGACTTGTGGTAGCAGCTCAGCCAAATTCAACAGTCTCTATATCTGAATGACTGAATTATTCTTCAGCTGGATAAAAATGTTTACTTTAACACGAGACATAATTTGCTTCTCTTATTAAAAAACAATATAGATTCAGGATTCAGAATTCAGAAGAAGACTGTCTACTTACAGGTAATGTTTGGGGTTATTTTCTCTGGGGATTTTCCTTGGAGTATACATTATGTGCTTTAGTTGAAGGAATCTGGACTTTTTTTTTTTGGCTTTGATGATATTTCACCCATCATCCAAAGGGCTTCTTCAATATTTTGGATGAGATGTCTTCAAAACCAAAAAAGGAGTCCAGATGCCTTTAACTAAAGCATTTAAGACCACCTCAACCTGGATGACTTATAACCTACACAAACATCTTGGAATATACCCACCTTGCAGGGCAAGAAACAGTCTGTTCTCCTTTCCAATTTGCAGAGTGTCTTTAGGGAATTTGTAAAACTTTCTAAGGACCTCCATATCATGTCCCATGAAAGTACCCAGCTGTTCCAATTCATGAGTTTGCAGGTTAATAAGCTGTGAAACTGTGGCTTAATGTTTTCTTATGGTGGATATTATATTTTCTCTGAGTTTATGCTGTCTGCATATCACTATTAGCTGTCAAATCCACATATGTTTTTCTGACATCCATAATAAAGAAAAGCAAATATGAATGGATTGTTTGGGGAAACCCCCGCTTCTTCTCTAGTTTTCCACAGATCCACATACTCTCTTACATTGGTTTGGAACAACACTGGTATTTTGTGGCCCCTTTCTCCTCTATTTCAACCCAGATGAGATTCTGACACAATTTCCCCTCAAAAGTTGACTGGCTCTTCAGAATTTCATCCTGAATGCTTTGTGTGTCTTTATCCAGATATGTTTTGATTTGGAAACATATCTGTTAGGGTATGCCATTTTGTATGCCCTTTGCTTTTCCTGTTGTTTCCCCTCTCCTTTTTTTTCTATGGTTGTCTGTGTGTCTTCCAATTGACTCTAGCTCTGTCCCAATTCAGGGGCCGCAGCCTCCAGAGCACACGGCCTTCGAAGGCCACTCCAAAGGCTAGACCGTAACCAGTGAAATGCGACAGTCTAGCCTTTGGTGGATTTTCTGGTTGCATCACCAGCTGTTCCTGCCCTCACCCTTACGTCAGAATTTCTGCATGAACCGCCTGTGACCAGAGAAAGAATCGAATTTTGAGCGGAGCTAAAAGAATTACTTGTAAATTTTTGTTTGTTAATAATTTATTTAAGGAGGTGGAGTTGCGTCACCGCTGGTGTATGTCCAGCTGAAAAAGGATTGTAGAGAGGTAAAGTTGTTTTAATTATAACAACAGTAATATCATTATCTAGTAAACAATAACTGCTACGATAACAGATACCTATGGATTGTATTAATTATTGTGAAATGACATTTACGTTAGACATTCAAGCTATAGTTTAGCATGTATGGATACTGTAATCTTTAACAATTCAAAATAACCTTAACCTTAATTTGATAGTGAAATGTTTTCCCATTAATCAGTAATCCAGGTTGAGTAGGTAAACGGACAGATGTGGCCTCATGTGTCTAAGATCTCCACACTTAATATAATATTTTATTAACCATTTTAACATCCTTTCCCTGTCCAGCACAAAGCTTATACTCCAGCATCAACCCGGTAGTGTTCCTGCTGGACAGGTTGAGTAGGTAAACGGACAGATGTGGCCTCATGTGTCTAAGATCTCCACACTTAATATAATATTTTATTAACCATTTTAACATCCTTTCCCTGTCCAGCACAAAGCTTATACTCCAGCATCAACCCGGTAGTGTTCCTGCTGGACAGATTTCAGGCTGAGGAGAGTCCTAGGCAGTTCTGCTGGACCTTCTTCAGCAAGACCAGATGTACTGGTGGTCTCCAGAGGATCTGGGATGCCTCGTTTTATACAGTTTCATTTATTTGTAATAATTGTAAGCTGTAAATAATTTATGTAGTACTTTTGTAAATGGTTGTAGATTTTAAATGGACTAAAAAACATGTGTAACAAAATTTTTATTCAGTGTTATTAACATTTTCTTTCTTTGATAGTCAAGACTTGTGTAGTTCATGCTGTAAACAATACAACAATACATTAAAAATGATAAGTAAACAGTATATGTAACACATTAATAATCCATCCATCCATGAGGATAATTGCTGTCAAGTTGCAGTAGTGGGTTTCCCGCTGCTCCCCTCTGCTGTCCCCAACCACTTGTAGTCCTACAAGAAGACTACAAAGTTTCAGGGTATAGTCAAAGACATGTAATCACAAAAGAAATGTTTATCTCCATCACTTGCTAACGCTTTTGGTATCCTCTTCTTGCATTTTACAATTAGTCCAGTTTTCCCATTTTTCATCTAACTGTGTCTCTTGTAGTCTGTACTCTTGTAGGCTGGGTAACTGTCCGAGACAAGAGGGATAGCCGTAGACAGCAGCACCCGGTTCACCACCAACCAGATCACGTTTCTAACAGGTTCGCCCGCTGAAAAACAGACTCTAATTATTGGTGACTCTATTTTGAGGAACGTGAAATTAGCGACACCAGCGGCCATAGTTAAGTGCATCCCGGTGGCCAAAGTGGGCGACATCCAGTCTTTTCTGAAACTGCTGGCTAAGGATAATCGTAAATATGGTAAAATTGTTATTCACGTCGGCAGTAACGACACTCGACTTTGCCAGTCGGAGGTCGCTAAGATTAATTTGGAGTCGGTGTGTAGTTTTGCTAGAACAATGTCGGACACTGTAGTTTTCTCTGGCCCCCTCCCCAATCTGACCAGTGAAGACATGTATAGCCGCATGTCGTCATTCAACTGCTGGTTGTCGAGGTGCTGTCCCGAAAACAATGTGGGCTACATAGATAACTGGAAGACTTTCTGAGAGAGACCTGGTCTGATTAGGAGAGATGGCATTCATCCCACCGTGGATGGTGCCGCTCTCATATCTAGAAATCTAACAGAATTTACTAGAACGTTAAAACCCTGACATTCCCAAGTCGAGACCAGGAGGCAGAGCTGCAGTCTAATACGCTTCTCAGCACCTCAGTCAGAGCGGTTGCCTGCCAAGAATAGAATAAAGTGTCCGTCTACGTCTATATCTATGTCTATAGAAACTGTGTCTGTCCCCCGACCACCTTAATTTAGAAAAGTTATTAAACTTAAAGTAAACAGAAGAGGAGCTAAAAACAAAAACTTAACTGAAATCAAAACAACCACAAATTCGGATTTAAATAATACCGCAATTAAATATGGATTGCTGAATATTCGATCACTATCATCCAAATCTCTGCTAGTCAATGATCTGATAACTGATCATCTTATTGATTTATTTTGTATCACTGAAACCTGGCTGCAGCAGGATGAGTATGTCAGTATAAATGAATCTACACCCCCCACTCATGTTAATTTTCACATTCCTCGTACCATAGGTCGAGGAGGAGGGGTGGCTGCGATGTTTCAGTCCAGATTATTAATCAACCCTAGACCTAAAATCTGCCTATAGGTCTTTTGAAAGCCTCAATCTCAGTCTTTCCCACTCAAACTGGAAAGTTGAATGGTCTGCTAGTTACAGTATATCGTCCACCTGGTCTGTACTCGGAGTTCCTATCAGAGTTTTCTGAGTTTTTATCAGAGTTAGTACTCGGTACAGATAAAATCATTATAATGGGTGATTTCAATATTCATGTAGATGTAGAAAATGGCAGCCTTAGTTCTGCATTTCTTTCATTATTAGACTCAATTGGCTTTTCCCAGCATGTGAATGAACCCACTCACTGCTTCAATCATATCCTTGATCTCGTTTTAACATATGGCATTGAAATTGACAAGTTAACAATTTTCCCTCAAAACCCTCTTCTGTCTGACCAGAACCTCATTACATTTGAGCTTACCTTAATTGACTGCACATCATATAGGAATACATTTGGCTGTAGAAGATGTTTATCTGAAAATGCTGTGGCAATATTTAAAGAGAATATTCTGTCATCATTTGCAACAATGTCATGTCTAAATTCAATTGAGGACTTCTCCCATGCACAGGTTGATGACATCGTGATTAGCACTATGGCCTCACTGTGTTCAAATCTTGATACTGTTGCCCCTCTGAAAAAGAAAGTAATAAAACTGAGGAGGCTGGCTCCGTGGTATGATTCTCAAATTCGTGCCTTAAAGCAAACGTCATGGAAATTGGAAAGAAAGTGGCGTTCCAGCAACTTAGAAGATTTTCACCTAGCCTGGAAAGAAAGCTTAAAAATGTATAAAAAAAAAAAAAGCTCTCCGCAATGCTAGAAGCTCGTATTAGGGAGCATTAATAGAAACCCCAGGTTTCTCTTCAGCACTGTAGCCAGGCTGACAGAGAGTCATAGCTCAATTAAACCATTGATTCCCTTAGCTCTCAGCAGTAATGATTTTATGGACTTTTTTACAAAAAATTATAATAATCAGAGAAAAAATTCATCAGCTCTTATCTACATTAGGCAGTAATTTTCTATTAAATAGAGCAACTTTTGAATCGACTGCAATGCTTATTTTCACATTTGGAGTCATTTTCATCTCTGAATCTCTCAGACCTAGCTTCTGTAGTTTCATCATCTAAACCATCAACTTGTCTTTTAGACCCAGTACCGACTAGGCTCTTTAAAGAGATTTTTTA
>KV751320.1:14462752-14493569 GCA_001698575.1 Mola mola | reverse complement strand
ACAAAGCACTTAATGACCAAGCTCCATCATATCTCAGAGAGCTCATAGTTCCTTATTGTCCTAGTAGGTCACTTTGCTCTCTAGATGGAGGTTTACTTGTGTTTCCTAGAGTCTCCAAGAGTAAATTATCAGGCTCCTCTTTTATGGAACCAACTCCCAGTATTGGTCCGGGGGGCGGACTCTCTAGCAATTTTCAAGACCAGGCTTAAAACGTTCTATATGACAGAGCCTATAGTTAAAAAGTTAAAGTTTAATTACTCTTTAGTTATGCTGCTATAGGCCTAGACTGCTGGGGGAAGCACTGAGCACCTCTCTCTCTCTCTCTTTCTCTCTCTCTCTCTCTCTCTCCCTCCCCCATGCATGTATATCACACTCTGACTTGTTACTAACCATGTTCCCCATAGTCTTTTTTTCTCCCCTGTCCTCTCCCCTCTCACCCTGTCGTCATCCCGCAGGTGGTGAATCATCACTACTCCATGATCCTGCAACACATGCTGCTGCCATATTTTTATGTACTGCTAATATCATGCATTATCATATGTTCCTGCTTGCAGTTGTGTTGAGTATCCTCTCCTCCTGCTCTCATTCCCTCCTTACTCAACTCCGTTTCTCTCTCTCTCTCTCTTTCTCTCAACCCAACCCGTCGAGGCAAATGCCGCCCCCCCGAGCCTGGTTCTGCCCAAGGTTTCTGCCTCTTCAAGCAAGTTTTTCCTTGCCACTGTCGCCAAGTGCTTGCTCATGGAGGGATTTGTTGGGTCTCTTTAATTCTATAAAGAGTTGTTTCTAGACCTGCTCTTTATGTAAAGTGCCTTGATGTAGCTATATTATTTGGTGATTTGGCGCTATATAAATAAATTTGATTTGATTTGATTTGATCTGTCTTTAGGTTGATGAGATACGGTCTTGCAAATTGAAATTATGATTTTGGGGGCAATAGAGAAGTTAGACAGAGGAGAAGATCAAATATGCTATTGTATTTATTGCAAGAGTAAATGTATCTAGTTGAGCTAGACTAATGGGCTGTGTCCAAGTTGTGGGAAAGTGTCTACTCCACAACAATGGGAGTCAGTGCCATGCCCGTGATATTGTGGAGTACAGCCACTCGGTCACTTTTTCACTCACAAGTTGAGGCTTTTGCTTGTACAAACAGTTCATCATTTCCTTTTTTCTGCTTTTTAATAAAAAACTTTCAGTTTCATTTGGACACTCCACCAACACAGAGAATAAGAATCTTGCTTTCATGTTTATCTGTGTCACACGTGCATATTATTACAAAATACAATGTGAGATATAAAGAAAAATAAACCATTAAGGATTAGTCTGATTTCTTTCTTTTTTTGGCCCATGTCAAGAAAGAAACTAGCAACAATGTACTGTTTGTAGTTAAATCACCCACTAGCCTTTTCCTTTGTAACATGGTAAACCTCAATTTCTCAAACCTTGATAAATTTTTGTTCTCAGGAAGTAGTTCTAATTGCAGAAAAAACATCTCTACAAAAGGGATCAAATGAATAGCAATTATTTTAGCTTTTTCTGTCAAACTTTTTTGTCATTATGTTCAATTTTTGCAGGGTCTGTTTTGGACCCCAAGGTACAGAACAAACTCTCCTCAAAAGGTCTTCCAAGTTCTGCATCTTGTGCTTTGCTTAGAGAAGCTGTTGATAAATCGCATAAACAACAGATGATACCAGGTTGTAAGGATGTGCAAGTGTAAGCAAAATAACTTTCATCTGTAACCAGATTTGCAGTGGATAAATGTTGACTTTCCATTCAACAACTTTTTTCAAGTTTATCATGCTTGATGCATTATTCACACAAACAATGGGGGATAAGTGCTAATTGTATCTACAAAAAATAATAAAAAAATGAACTGCCAATTTGGGTTTGTGCAACCACCACTGGTTCCGTAATACAAGGTTCCATATTGTTATGGTTAGTAGCTTTAGATTGCAGTCTCTGGTAACTGTCTTGAAAAAGTTAAAACTTAATTGTCTTAAAGATGGATGAAGTCAGAAAAGTGATTATGACATTTAGAGCAGTGAAAACAAATTGATTAATTTAATTGTTTTAATGCAAAAATGTCAAACATTTGCTGTCGTCAGGCTTCTTAAATGTAAGGATTTGCTGTTTTTCATTCTCAGTGATGATAGATGAGTCGGAGTTGGATTTGCACTGCTGGTCAAAAGAAGCAATTTGAAGATATAATTTTGTCTGGAAAATTATGAGTATTTTTGACAATTCTATGACATAAAAAGGACTAAAATAATGGGCAAGTCAAGTAACGGCAACCCTAATAACAGTTTTAAAGGAGGTGAGATCTGCAGCACTGCTACAGTGCTGTACAGGGTTGTAGGTGTTTGAATTAAAACTGGGAAAAGGACTTTTTATTCTTCTAATTTAACATCCTCATTTGATTCATGATACATCACAGATTCTTCACTCTATGATGAAAATCTCAGAGATTATTTGGGCTTCACTCATCTACATGTTGCAAGGTCTGCAGTCTTAAAGCAGTATTATTCATTTACCACTGTTTTAACAAGTCAAGTGATTGTCATGAAATAAAAAACTGGAATAAATTGACTTTTATGTCATTATTTATGTTGCCACTTCATCTTTCCTTAACACATCTTTATCCAGTCTAGCTGTTGATATGGAACAAATTTATGATTTATGATATGATCATATGACATGATTTTTTTTCAGAACCTCTTCTCAAATGTGACCCAAATCTTGCTTTGATTCTCAACAGAATAGGTTTCTTCAACATGCAAGTTCTCGAGGGGATGGAACGGTGCCTTTTGGATCCCGTCGGTCCAAAGGTTCAGTAGTTCGTGGGGATGTAATTTTGGTGGACGAGGATACTGATTTGTTGGATCCCATCTTCCACAGTGGTGGAAATGTCAACCCTCATTGGAAGCCTTCTAGAAATGGGTTTAAGGGAAGCCAGAGCGGAAAGCCTGAATTTTCATCAAAACTATTGGAAGAGAACATTACCACAGAAAAAAAGACTGATTCCCCTGGGAGGACCTCCTCCCAGTTCCCTGGAAAACCATTTGATGATGTCATTGACCTAGACATTGAAAGCGCCACCAAGTCACCATCACTGAGATTTCCTGTACTTCCTAATATCCCTTCAGATCCCAGAACATCAACAAATTCCAACAAATTAATGAAGGTAACAGATGAAAGGTCCAGATTTGTCTCTCCTACACCTCACATCATCACCTCTAGTCCATCAGGAAAGGCTGTTGTTGAGCATGGAAGACAGGTCACCACTGATGATAGAGTCAAGCAAAACAACAAATTACCAAACAAGGAGCACCCTGGTATTGTGACCATTGCATACAGAGATGGAGACATGGTCCTGGGCTCAGATGGCAGAAAGTACTGGCTCCAGAGAGGACCACTAGGCAACATTGGTCCACCAGGGCAAGATGTGAGTGGTCTTAACATCTTCTTTTTGGTTTATTACCCCTTATTTTAAGACTGTCTATGGTATTGTATCTAAATGTAATCAGTGGGGTTTTTTTACACCAAAGTAACAAAAAAGTTTTCTTTAGGTTGCTTAACTACTCAGTCAGAAGTAAGTCAGTTGGGAAGTCTGTTTCACTGAGTCACCAGTATGTTAGATGAATCATATTGGATAACTCAGTTGTTGAATGTGATTAAAAAAAAAAAAAGGTTAACAAAGGGATTGTAAATGAGTAAAATGTGATGTATGTTAATTCTTTAAAGCTTACAAGAGCTGCTCTTCAACAGATGACATCTGAATATGATTAGCGAAGGTTAAACTGTTCAAAAATGTACTGATCCACATGTCTTTGATTGTGAGCTATAAGCACTAAGGGAACTGTATGGCTTAAGGAGTGTCAGCATAGTCAGCACAGACATAGGAGTGTCAGTTTTCAAATAGGGCCAATGCTGTAACTGCAAAAATTACCTAAATATTACCTTAGAAACGATGTTATTCGCTCCTTTGGGACCAGTTCTGTTTTCTTTCTATATAACATCCACACAATCTATCTTCTATCCACCAAAGTGATGCAGCCTATTCCATCGTCAGCAGCAAAGCAGCTCATGCCTAACAACAGGGAATACATTGTTGCAGCACTGAATAAGTCAAGGTCGCCATTGTTAAACTGTTTTAGATTTAATTTACACAGGACAATGAGAAACACAATGCGAAAAGGATCATACAGCCTGAGCAATGGGCTATGCCACAAGTTAGGTGTGTTCTTTTACAGGTTGCTGGTGAACTGATCTTGTAAAAAAGCACAAGTGGTGTATCAAATCCCACACCCTGGGCTCATTTGCAGTGGCTCATATGAAAAAAAAAACAACAACATTATATTAATGATGTAACTGCAAAAATATCCCATACCGCAGCATTGAGCCAGTTTGAATGACCCCAGAGGAAATCCCCTCCCTGCCACAGCCCTACTGTCAAAGCGTTATTCAAAATCACAATCTTAATCTGTTAGGTTTTTTTTAATGCCAAGGAATAAGATCACTTCACAATAAGCAGTTGGAAGTTTTACCTGGTTTAAGAGGTGGGTCATCACAAGGACTCTAGGGAAGACTGAACCAGAACCAGACAGCACTTCTGGTCATGTCTAGGCCGGACTGTGGAGTCATGTCGTCATAAAATCCACAGGCTCACTAAAGCATGATTAAAGTGATTGAAGCCAGCTGTAGGAACATGAAGGAAGAAATCCTGTTGGCTTGGCATACTGCTCTTCACTCTTCTTATGTGCTGCACTCCAGGTCTTGTTTGCTTAGCATTTTGCATGTTTTTAGACTCTATCTTTAGCCTCTACCAATATTTTGTTAAACTTTATGTTTTAATGACACACTGTGTTTTGGGGGGAACAAGTACTTATGACATTGTCATACAAATGCTCTTCTGTGATAGAATTTTACAAGGATTTAAAAAGCATATCAAGGCACCTCAATTTCTTTTAAATCAGTGTGAAAGTTGTGTTATACTTTGCATAATAAGAGCATCACTTCTGCTTTACAACACTGACTTGTAAAATGGATTATGAACACACAGACTTCCTTCACCAACCAGTACATTTCAAGGTCTGGATAAAACAGATGATGTGCTGATTGCCTCAACCTTGTCTGTTATTTGGTATTTTTAAAAATGAAAACATTTATTTAAGAATGTAACATAATACTTCCATTTTATTACATTATACTTTTTAGTCCACTACATTTATTTGATCATTTTACTTACTTCAAATTCAGAATATTCCGTTTTTATAGTAATTCGATTAGATTATAGAGATGTGACTACAAAAGAATTTGCATAACAACCAAAAAAAAAATATTTTTTAAGCTTATTTGTTTTATCACAAATCTGACTAACAAAATAAAAACACAGGCCATAATTGGAAAAAAAATTGAATTGGTCTTTCATGTTTTACAAGCAACTAAACAATCTATATTGAGGCATCAATATACTGTATATGATGCTCTGCGTGCTTTCTCAATGCATTGCAAGCAACTTAACAATACATTTACTGAATATTCAAATATTTTGTCAGATTTAAAATTTTATGATGTTTTATTGGCATTCAAAGTGCTGGGAGCAAGACCTTCCAATGAATCTTTCCTTTCAAGTGGCAGTCAACTAGACAACAAACTGATGTTTTACAAGGATCCACTACTTGCACGCTGCTTGCATGTCAGTTCACAGTTCTGTGCTTCCAACGAGTGGTCAAATAGTGTTTAGTTTTAAATTTTTTTACTCAATTGTTGCTGTAAAAGACACACCGGTTTTATAGTCAGTGATGTATTTCTGATTTTGAAGTAGTTGATAAATACTTTTTACTGCTAGAGGTTACTTCTTCTCATGTTGTTTTTGTCATATGAGCTGTTTTATTAAGGGCTGTAACTATTTTTGCAGGGCTGTCCTGGTGAGCCTGGCCTGCCTGGTTTTAAAGGCACTCAGGTATGACAAGCCTGTTTACGACATAATAGGTGAAGTTATTGTTTGTTTTTCATTAATTAAATTCATGTCCATTCTGTGCACCTCTGAAATGTTATCCAAGGTTGTGTCTTGATTTAGAAGCTAAGTTTCACCTTAGTGTAATGCCTTCTTCTATAAACTCCTGTCTCATCCTACATTTGGTCCATGTGATTATTTATGCCAGAGCTTCAAGCTTCGTCAAATCATTTCAGTGTGGTATTTTTAAAAAATGAGGCCTGATATGATGCTGTAAAATGGACTTGAATTGTAATCCCTTCCATGGATGTATCTCTCCTTTGAATCTGTTACAGGGTAAGATGGGCCCAGAAGGGAATCCTGGAAAAAAAGGGGAGCCAGGGCCTCCAGGACCTGCAGGTTTACCAACCTTCTACATTTGGAAGAACACAGCTGAGGAATGGGCTGCCTTTCAGGTAGGTTTTTTTTTTTTTAATTTTTAGATGACCACTACCTATTGTCCCAATATAGATTTATTTTTTTTACTCCACCCCCTTACAACCTCTTATCTGGTTTCATTAAGTTTTAAAAGCTTTACAAAAGACAAATGGATTTGTGTAGATTTATTCCAGTGTATTTAATGCACGCTATGTTAATCTGCAAAATATTAAATAATTTTGTCATAAGGGCACGGTATCTAAAATGCGGATCGAGGCCCCCAGCTTTGATGGTTCTTTCATGTTTTTTCCCGACAATATAATAACATAGCTGTTGATCTTCTCATCTTATACAATTCATTGTAAAGCAGCTACATTAATCAATGAGCTCAGAACTGTAGGGGTTAAAAAAAAGTTTAATCAGTCACAAATCATAAATCAAAATCCTTAACCTAATTGATGAAGGGCGTCCATATGTTCTCAAGTGTCTGCTCTTTAGCCTTTAGTATGTAAATTATCCACTCCAAGGGTAAGGTTGACAATATTTGTTTTATCTGTTGCTTGGAACTTGGTTTGTGGACTCAATTGCAGTGCAATACATTTTTTTGCAATAATCAAGCTGAGGTCCATAAATTTTTGCTGATTTTTAATAAGTATGTTTTTTCTGGATATACACCCAACAGAAAAAGCTTGGGATCCAATGCAATTTGTATTGTGATGATTTTATCAATGATCACTCCTACGTCTTTCCAAACCTTTTTAATTTCATTACACAGCCACTTAAATGTCTGGTATGTCGATGCTGTATTTATTCAATTCCACTGGTGATTACCATTATTCAACTGGACTGGGTTAATTTAAGGCGTGTATTGATAAATTTAGTGTGAGTAGTACAAACTCCTTTCAAATCAGTCTCGAATATATCAGGCTGAAAATTTTCTTTCCAGGCATTCAATTTTTTCTTTGAGTTTTCTCATGAGTAACATGTTAGCAGGTGATAGAACTCTGATATAATGCCCCTTCGAAAGCAGCCTTTCTTTACAATTTCTTCCAAAGGAGAAAGGAAGGGTTTGTTTCCGGTTAAGGCTAATTTAGACCAGAGCTCCCCAAGAGATATCTCATTATATGAGTCTGGTAAATAAAGATCACCGATCGTTTTAAATCACTTAGAGTTACATAATTTAAATGTTGCATCTGCTTTTTTTGATTCAAAGTACTAATTACCCCATTCTGTCATCTTAACATTGGTAATGTTGTAGAATTTAGAAATAAAGAAATTAAGATGTACATTTGTTTCATTTAGGTTTAAAGGTGCAGACAATAAGATTGCTAAGTGTAATTGCTAGGTTGTTAAACGCCAACACTATTGGTTGGCCCAATCCATCAGTCTGTTTGACCACCAGAGAAGAGTCAGCGAAGTGAAGACTTCTTAAAATAACACAAATATGCTGTATCTGCTATATGCAACATAGTAGTGTATAGTAGTAGTATATTATGCAACATACATCAAGTAAATATTATATTTTGCTGTTGTTGCCAAACCCATTGGGACTCAGCAGGTGTACTGTGGGTTGCATTGAGAGCCGACATGTTAAAAACATTTAAAGAGGGGAAATGTGATTTTTAGAATATGTTTTTTCTCCATGAGGTCAACCAAATTTTGGCCAGTATCACTTCTGTAGCTCAGAGATCAAATTACTACTTTATTTTTCCATCAAAATCTTAGTAAGCTAAAACATTTGCTAGTGTTCCTTTAAATATCCTGTTCGTTTGAGTATTTCAGTAACCTAAAAGAGACATTGGACATCAAATGTCCTGTAAGTCCCAAAACATCCATAAGGCCCAAAACTATCTGTTAAACCTTTGACTCTGCAATAATAGTGCGTGCAATCTAAAGCTCTTGCCTCATCTGTTTAATGTCTATGGAGTTTCCACAGCTGTATGTCATAGATTACACACATCTGTTTGTCTGTATGAAGGAGAACTGCAAACTCAGTTCTCAAAAAAGATGATGAAAATCAAAGCAGCTTCATATTTTGTGAAGCTGATGTTTTGCTTTATGCTTTGAAGTTGAACTTGATGTGGACATCCTGCAGACTTCATTCCCATACTTAATCCATCCTGAAAGAAGTATGGGAATGAATTATGACTAGGGCAGTATACTTTAACTACAAAGACTGACTAAGGGAAGATTGGAATTCGTCGTAAAGTTGCATTTTCACAAATGAGGATGGCTCATATACTCTCTCGTTCAATGTCAAGGCTCTTTAACTTATTCTGAGTATTTTCATTCATCCTATAGCGATCAAATTTCTACCAGCTACTCCGTTCTAGTTGGCCTGTAAGTATAATGTGACACTTAATATCTTTTCTATGTTGGAATTTAGCTGTAGTGTTACCTCTTGTTGACCTGAGGCTGGTTCTTCTCTGTGAGCTTGCAGAGTACAGAAGGCCCTGCAGGACCACCCGGGGAGATGGGCAGGCCTGGCATCCCGGTTAGAATTGGGTTCAGCTCACAATTACAAATGAAAATGAAAATAATTAAACCAAATACATAGCATTTGAAATAATGTGTGTTTGTTTGCTAATACAGAATTACATATTTTTCTGTATTTTTCTTTGGAGGGGCCACCTGGTGAACCTGGGGAACAAGGACAACCAGGGATGCAAGGAGAGATGGTGAGCATCCAAATCATCACATCCTGATCCAAGAGTAACAGTCAGTGTAAAATGTTTAATCTGATAATCTGATACATTTTAGGGTGTATAATCTTATAGATTGATATGCCTTTGATTTATTGTTTTTTAAGAACTGTTTTTCCTTTAGGAAGTCAAAGGTTATGGCAGAATCACATCAAGCTGGAAAGCTTGAAAGAGTAAAAAAAACTTGGTTACATTCACTTAAAGAACACCTGAAATACATTAACATATGTAGTGGAAGTCAAGTGTGATATGGAAACTGGGACTCGTGATCACATATTGTATGAGATCTCAGCTTCATTGTTTGAGTTGTTACTGATGAGCAAAATGCTTTTTTTTTAGAGTTTGAAACAGGTAAATTGTGCGTACAGCGCGGTGACTGCTGAAACCTATTGTTTTTGTATGTTTGTGTTTGTGGATCTTCATTGTGTGTCAGAACTTTACATGAAACACATTGTTGGGTTGTGTGATGCATGTGCGGTCTGGACCGAGTGGTTTCCATCCTGCCCCCTCTCATTATACCTCCATGCCAGTAAAAGCCATGGGCTCGAGGCATTATGTTTTTTGAGTTGTCTGTCAATCCAGTGTATGTACTGTATGGATATCCATCTGTCCTGGCCATTCTTGTAAATGCGATATCTCAAGAACACTGAGGGATTTTCTTCAAACTTTGCTCAAATGTCTACTCTGACTCGAAGATGAAGTGATTAGGTTTTGGAGGTAAAGGTCAAGGTTGTTGTGACATGAGATCTTTTTATTTTAATATCTCAAGAATGCACTGAGGTATCTTTGTTAAATTTGGCACAAACCTACATTTGGACTCATGGGTGAATTGGTTACATTTCTGGGGTCAAAGGTCACTGCAAATTTACATATTGTTAGGTTGCAGTATTGTGGGATTCATAGTCAGTGTGAAAAAGTATCAGAAAAAACAAACCTGGTCTCTACCTTCCTAAATAGGCTCTTGTGTTATAAATTCAGTTAAATTTTTTGCTGATAGCCACTCTATTACTTAAATATGTAACCCAGTACTCTTTACTTCTGCTCCCAAAACACAAAAAAAAACCCAAAGACCTCCTCTTCCTATAAAAATCTGACCCTACCTTACTGGTTTTGCCATACATGTTCAAATCACCCCAGCTTTTCTTCTTGACCCACCACTGTACTTTTACTGTCTGCATTGTTTAGCTTGTGGAGGCATACAACCACTGCAATACATTTTCTAGTTTTGATTTATTTTACAACTATGCTCTAATCTTTTTTTCTTGCAACTTTTTAGTTCTTCTTCGAAGTTGTATCTACACTGACACTAAAATATATTATCGTGGGATAAATAGTATGGATGCACACACAAGTTACCATGAATGGCTGCTAATAACGCTGCTTTGTTTAATGGGGTCACATGCAAAGAGGACTAAAATTACTGATCTCGACAATGCTTTACTAAATTTTAAGACATCATTTGGATCCCTAGACCAGCAAGACAAAAAGAAATTTAAGAAAGGCGACTGCGTCTCGGTTATTACTAACACTGGATGCTCTGCATGTGCATCTCTTAGCATAGATAAAAGCGGAAGTGCGATGCCTTATTCCTGAGATACTTAATCATCAACTCTGCAAAAACAGTGTTTAATTATTTAACTCTTGCACAATCAGTAAAGTGATAAATTGAGCACTCGACTACAGTCCATTTTGTTTAGTGTTGTGCCAGTCTTCACAGGTGCAGCAGTGTATAAATCATCTACTGCAGCCTAATATATGACTCTGTCTACTACAAGCAGATACGGTTTAGTCATTCACTGTGAACATGTCTTCAGGCAGAATTATTGTAGGTCACAGTCTTTTAGATTGTATTGTTCTTCAGTTGATGCCTTATCTGTGTGAGGAATGACTCTGCTAACAGCTGGAGACTGTCAGTGTCTTCGCAGTACAAGCCCTTCCTTTGTCTTGCAGTCTTCCCCTGTAGCATACTGACACTGTAGAGTATGTTTTGATCTCACTCAGTTGGATTGATTTAGATTTGTTTAGTTTTAGTTCATGTTGTTTCTAAGCATCCTGTAAAGTTGACGCTTCTTTTCATGAACAGGCTGATTAAAAAAATCAATACCTACAGAGATAGAATAATAATTTATGTTGTTTGAAAGGGCAAGCGGGGTCAACAAGGCCCTCCAGGACAACGTGGGGCCCCAGGCAGAGATGGGAAAAATGGAGAAGATGGTCAGCCCGGGTCACCTGGTGTTTCTGGACCACAGGTTGGCACATTTTTTTACAATTAACGGTTAAATGTAGGGGTAACCTTTTTTCGCAAAGACCCTAATTTGATTTGACTTTTGATTTTATGGTTAAAGTTTCAGAAACTGTTTTCATCAATGGCAGCCCTGCCGACAGATAATTGTCCGGGTGTTTTTTTGCAGGTATAGTTTAGACAAAAGCAAATTTTGGTCCAGGTCCAGTTCATGTCCTGGATTCTGCAATTAACAAGATATAGACATTCAGTTTTATATGATATATAATATGATATATAATGTAATGTAAGTTCTATTTCTTAAATATTCCAGAAAGAGAAACTTTAAGTTATTTGCTTAACCTTGGTTCACTGAGTAACACGAGTGAGTGTCTCCCATTGCGAACGTCTCTGGCTCGACCTCATCAGAGGCTCCTGTTACATTCCACCAGCCAGGATTGGCTGGAAGCAGGTGCTACAGTGCAATGGAGGCTGGAAACCCTCCTCCTACAAAAGGGCTTGACACTGTGCTGCTCCTTATTCAAAAACAAAAACCCATCTTTTCCTCTCTATGAACAAGCAAGGAGAGTGGTCTGGTGAGACGCTCACTCATGCTACTCAGATAACCGGATGTATGCAGGTAACCTAAATATCTCTTTCATAGCATTCGTTTTGTGTCTCACATTGGGACATACTGACTCCTGGAAGTGACGGGAGACAACTGTCACAAGCAGGGCCTCACACAGATTGAGTCACACTAAGCACTGAGTGGGCTAACGAAGGTGCTGTAAAATCAAACCTGTAGAACCTGGCAAAGGTATGAGGGGAAGCCCAACTGGCCGCTGCACAAATTTCCCGAATGGCCCAGGAGCTGGAAAGGCTCCTGGTGGAATGAGCACGTACTCCCATAGGTAGCATTAAGCCTTTAGAAAACATATGCTAACGCAATAGCCTCCACAACCCAGTGAGAAAGCCGTTGCTTAAGAAACCGGTAACCCCAAACAGCTACTCGCCCAAGACACAAAAAGCTGGTCGCTTTTCCTGCAAGCCTTGGTCCTCTCAACATAAACGCTGAGCGCCCGCACTGGGCACAACAAATGCAGCCGTTACTGCTTACCCCAGGAAAAAGGGGGAAGATAGAAGGACTCCAAGTCACCAGGGCAGCAGGACCCCGACACCTTGAGAATAAAAGCAGGGTTGGGTCACAAGGTCACCCTTGTGCCCCCAGAGGAAAACTTCATACATGACCTGTGTATCGAGAGAGAGCGTGTATCTTGCCTATTCGCTTAGATGAACCCAGTGACAACAACAATACTGTCTTCAAAGAAAACATCTTCAAACTTGCCTGTTCAAGGGGCTCAAACAGAGGGTCAGCCAGAGTGTCCAGCACAGTAGGAAGGTCCCAGGGTGGAGCCAACGGCTTAAAGACTGGAAATCTACGGTGCGCCCCTCTGATGAAGCGGCAGACCAAGGGGTGTTGCCCCACAGTCTTCTCCTAAAAGCCAACATGGCAAGCAGAAATATCCACTAAGTACACCTTGATAGTAGAGAAAGCCATCCCTTTGTCCAACAAATCCTTCACGAAGGCCAATATGCCTGTCACAGAACACTGGAAGGGCAGGGTGAGCCAGAGGGTCCATTCCCAGAGGAGTATCCTGGTCACGAAGAGAGAAAAACAGAGGACACTGTCTGTTTTCCCATGAAGAAAGAGGTCCATGCATGGGCGCCCGTACTGCTGCCACACCAGGCTCATCACCTCCGGATGAAGCCTTCACTCTGCTTAGAGGGGCCCCATCTGGAGAAAAGGTCCACACCACTGTTCAACTGTCCTGGTACACATATGACCTTCAGAGACAGCAAGTATTTCCTGCTCCTAACTATCAGTTTGCGTGCCAGCATTTGCAACCAAAGGGATCTCAGACCCCCCTGCCTATCTATATACCCCACCACTGTAGTGTTGTTTGTCCAAACTAACACATGATGCCCTTTCAGAAAAGGCTGGAAATGTTTCAGTGACAGGTGAACTGCCAACAATTCCAGGTAATTTATATTAAGAGAGCTCATATGAGAATCCCACCTCCCCTTTACTGCTCTCCCCTCAAACAGGCCCCACCAGCCTGATAGTGAGGCATCCGTCGTGACCACCTTCCTGCTCGTAACAACCCCCAGAGGCACACCCTGAGACAGGAAAACCCTGTTCCTCCATGGGAGCAGTGCCACTGATTAAACCACTGAAACCCTCACCCTGTGTGATCCCTGATGGAGCGGGTCCAGCCCGAGGGAAGCCAGACAGCCCTGCATCCCCCTCATGTGCAGATGTCCTAGTGGGATTGCTGCCAAAGCCGAGGCCATCAGCCCCAACAACCTCTGGCAAAGTCTGAGAGACACAAGCCTCCACTGACGAAAGAGTGCTAAGCAGTCTCTGAGTGTTTGCAATCTTTCTGCTGTCAACCTCACTCTGGCCTGAGCCAAGTCTACCAGCACACCTATGAAATAAATAGTCTGATTGGGAATGAGAAATCTCTTTTTAAAAAATGTATTCTGGAGCTCAGAGCAACCAAGTGGTCCATGACTAACTTGGCTAGTGACTAACTTGCTTCCAACCCTGTTGGGTGGAAGCTGTGATAAGCCAGTCGTCTGTGTTCATGGCAATACAGATGACGCGTCTCCTGAGTGGACCCATTGCTGCCTCAGTGCACTTCACGAACACCCCTGGTCTGAATGAGAGACCAAAGGGAAGGACCAGGTACTCGTAACATTCCCTGAAAGGCAAACCTGAGATACTGCCTGTGAGGGGGGTATAAGGAATGTGAAAATAAGTGTCCTTGAGGTCGATTTATGTGAACCAATCGCCTGGATGCAAGAGACACAGCAGATTATCCTGAACTTGTATTTTTGCAAGTATTTGTTTAGATCCCTGAGATCTAAGATTGCAAGCATGCCACGGTCCCCTTTCTTGGGATCAAGGAAATATCTTGAATAAAACCCCCTTTGACGTAGGTGGAGAAGAATACGTCTTATCGCACCTGTTTCTAGCAGGGAAGTGATTTCCTCCTGTAGAACACGAACACTGAGGAGGCTTCATAGCGACCTGAAGCCTGTAACTCTTGTTCAGCGTTCTCAAAACCCACTCTGAATTTGTGCACTCTGACCAGCTCTCTTTTTTCAGAGACAGAGGGTTGACAGGCCAATCTGCTCTACACGTAGCAAGGCCTCCCTCTTGTGGCGCCAGAGTATACTGCAACACCCCTTTTAGCGGGCCGTTTGGGCTCATGGCACGATCGTCTAAGATGGGGAGGAGGGGGGGGTGGGGGAGTCACTCCCTCTTGTTAAATATTGACCAAGTTGTTTTGCAACAACAGTTTTATTTTGCTTTTCATGTTTCTGTCTGCACACTCGACACACCGCCTGGATGCGACAGTTTGTAAAACTTTGATTTTGTGTAACAGTAAAGAGTGTTTGCGAACATGTCACAGGACTGCAGATGGTAACCGGCTGAACAGCGTTTTTGCTCCTCTTCACGTGACACCGGGCTGAATCGAACTTTGCGTCTTCTGTGCGCCGAACAGAATCAAGCTCCTCGATTGGCTCATAAATGGAACTGCCGGGCATTGAGTGACCACCTGAGAGGAGGAGGAAGGGGGTGGCTGATCAGGCGGAGAGGACTCCTGCGGGAAAGGCTTCCTCCGCCACACAGCTCTTAGCGCTGTTGGTCTCGGCCAACTGAGGAGCTGTCTGAGACCTCGGCAGTTTGCGGATCTTAAAGGAGGGAGGAGGCCGTGCTCCTGCCTGGGCGAATGTCCGGCGACTGGTCAGGGGAGTGGCAGTGGGCGCCCTTCTAGGAAGACACAGCTTCAGTTCTTCATCCTCCTTTTTCCTCTCCTCACACCTCCTCTGCATCGACTTGACCGCCTCACCAAAGACACCCTGGGCCGATAGGGGGGTGTCACGGTTGTTCTCCTTCTCCTTAGTCAACAGGGTAGTGAGATTCAGCCAGCAGGCTCTCTCTTGCAGAACCCTCAAACCCCTTGGCTCTGCCCTGTGACTGGATCGCGATCTTCTGCAGGTGGAGGCAATGATCAGTAATGATACACACCTCCTCCCACAGCCCCGGGTGGGAAGAAGCCGACATCTCCTCCTCCAGCTCGGCCTGATACGCCATCAGGATGGAGGTGGCGTTAAGGGCTCGGATTGCCAGCGTGGCTGCCTTGTAAGCCTTATTCGTTAGACTCGACTGCAACCGGTCCGCTCTGTTGGGGAGAACGGAATCAGGTGTGGACAGGGACGTCTTTGGGTGGAGGTGCGCCGCCACCATGGGCTCCACGGGGGGCATGTTGTGGAAACCTCGAGTCTCAATCCCCTCGCAGTTGAGGACTGAGCTGCCTGCAACAGAATGCTTCTCTCTGTAACGCTTATTGCGCCAAGAGACAATAAATTCCTCCAACAATTGTGGGAAAACTGGCAGGAGTCATCTTCCCGTCTTTTTCACTTTAGGAAGCTTTTTACCATCATAACGGGACCTACAGACCTCCGGTTGTACCTCAGGCCACTGGAACTTAAGGTTAGCAGCGGCGCGTTTTCACAAGTCATGCAGGTCCAGGTCCAGGTCCAGCAAAGGAGACCCTGACCCCTCGCCCCCCACCGGAACAACCATGGAAGGTTGAGGTTTCGCAACCCGGTTGGACAAGGCAAAGAGCCGTCGTCCTCGTCCCCGTCAGTCATGATAAGCTCCGAACCTCCATTAGAGTCATCATCCGCCATTCTACCCGGTGCATCCAGCAGAGCCTTACCAAGGTCAGGGACGGTCAGTTCCTAGTGTATTGGGTCAATGAGATGAAGATGGTCACCCCAGCTAGGGCCGGGCTCCTGGTCTATCTACGTGGCAAGGTCAATGGGTTCTTGAACCTTAGCAGTAAGCACCACCACAGGGTCGCCGCCGGACCATTTCGTCAAACTAGCCAGACGATAATGGAGCACTTTAAGGGAAAACCGGTTGCAATGTGCACACTCCTCCAGAGACTCAAAGGCTGCCTGGGTGTGTTTCAAGCTGAGGCAAATCACACACATTTGCTGAGTATCCCCGCTTGATATTTTATTGCTGCATGGACAGAATTGGGTCTTTGTATTCTCTCCTGCTTTTGTGGAAGCATGAGCGGCAGCCATGGTCACTAGCAGGGCTTTCAAGCTAACATAAGGTCGTTTATGCTATTGTTAACCTGGATTGGCTAGATGTTAGCGCAAAACGAACCAGAGTGACACGACTTCCCAGTACCAACAGCGAGAGTGTTGCTACTCATAGAGCCGATAGTCCGATAAAATCGATGTAGAAGGAAAAAGTGTTGCCACTTGTCTAGGCTAGCCGTGCAGAAAGTATCGCTACTTTCCACAGCCAGCAGCAAGTGCCACTGTTTGGCGACAAGTTGGCGCAAGCGTTACCACTCGAGCAAATGAGAAAACCCAGGATAAAGCGTCCGTTGATCAAGCTTTCACTCATATTGGACAGTTTAGCTAGGCCCAGCAGCAAAACAGTTTGTTTAAGGCAAAGAGAGTTAGGAACTTCTACTCGTAGCAAGAAGAGGTTTTTGAATAAAGAGCAGCACAGGGTCAAGCGCTTGTATAGGGGGAGGGTCTCCACCCTCCATGACCCTCAATCACCTGCTTGCAGCCAGTCCTGGATGGTGGAATGTAACAGGAGCTTCTGATGAGGTCACGCTGGAGGTGTTCCCAATGTGAGACACAAAACAAATGCTATGAAAGAGAACCAGCATCTCTGACGACATGTTACCTCTGATACCAGCTGACAGTTTTCATGCACAGAATTTGGAAGTGCAGCTACACACTACATTAAGATTATTGTGTCACAGCAGACACATGCAACTGGGTGTAAGTGAAGAGAAAAAGGACAGAGAGAATATCCATTTGGATTATCAGAAGTGGAACTAGTTTCAATCGAGTTTTGATTTAGAAAATTGTGAGGCCTCTACTCAAACTGCACACAAATTGCAAACATACAACATAAGTATGTTATGTTATGTATGTATATAATTGAAACAATCCCATTCTTTCTCTGATTCAGGGCATGTGGGGTTACCAGGGAGAACGGGGGCCTAAAGGTGAAAAAGGTGATGAGGTGAGGAATAAAACTACACAGGTATTTTAGTAAGGAAACACTGTCAATCTTGTTTCCATTACAGTGTTATCATTATTGTGATCTATATACCATAAATCCACAAACCATAATCTCATCTCACTTGGATGAAATTTTAAAACAAATAAAACACTCACACACATGTTTGCAACATTTAAGTCTCCAGGACTAAAAAGTTGCTTATTTACACAGCCAGCATTCACATGTATGAAGTATTGTCTGGCCACTTAATGAATTTAATACTTCAATATTAACCTATCTTTCTTAGCTTTTTCCTGCACCTACACTGGAAAAAAAACCTTTCTCTTGTTAAGCATCTATTATGCAAACTTGTTATTACTCATTATCAAAATATTTATTGTAGCCACTACAATTTCACCTATGGCAGTGATTTAATAAGAAATGAAAAATAATTGAGTTTTACAATACTGAATTTTTTTTCTGTTGCTGTACCTCTGCAGGGTTTCATTGGTCTCAAGGGGCGAAGAGGAGATGTTGGTGAACCTGGCGAAAAGGTGCTTAACATAGTGATGACAGAGGACCTGGATTACGGAGGACCACAAGTTTCATGGGCAATAAAAATGCACTTTTAAAAGAAACATAACATATAAGATTTATTCATGTGCAATTTCTTTTTCCATTTGCAGGCTGCTTTTCTTATCCTATAAGCCATTCTATTTAATAAATTCTTTAATTTTTCCTGAAAGCCTCTCCATTTACCTTTTAGGTGACACTTGGGGGCCTTTTGGCGAAAATTAGTAAAGCAATACAAATAAGTGCAGTAAGAATCTCTTTTATTGGCTATCACTGCTCGTATGAAGGCGTAGCCTCTCCCTAGTAATGCTGTGGGTGTTTTTTATCCCCTGGCCACTGAGCAGTAACTGCAGCAGGACTATTTCATTAAGGTCAGTATTGTACAGTCCTATAAAGCTGTCTCAACGGTTACCAATATTTAGCGCTGTCAAACCTGTGAATCAGTGTAAAATTACACAAGGACCAAACTAAATAACAAAGAAAGCAACTGTGTGATTGTTAAGGCCCAAGGCCTGTGCACTCTCTCTCCTGGTAACCTGTCTTTGTACATTCTAATTTAGCTGTGTCACCCCCAACTTGCCATTGACTGATCTGGTCACTGTTGTTGGTCTTTGATTGGAGTGGTGAGGAAACAACATATCACAACAAAGGAGGGAAATTTTGTAAAGCCTGCCATAAGGTTCAATGGAGCAGCTAGCTCGTTCATTTGTTAAATTTGACAAGGAATTTTCAAAAAGTGAAAGCTGACCAACTAATAAGACAAAATTGAAAAACAATCCTTACTAACTTCTCTATTTACAACAACAGTAAAATAAAAAATAGTCGAACAACCCCCCTACCCTACCCCTAAGGTGTCTCTACCTGTATAGAGGCCTATGTAAGTGCAACAGAATAATTTTTTACAATCAAACTTTGGCCCGAATCTGCTACAGTGCACAACAAATGAAAAATGCCTCCTAAACAAGCTAGTACAAATGATATCCATAGGTCTTGAGTTGAAGGCATCTGGACTTCATTTTGGTTTTGAACACATTTCACCTCTCCTCCGAAAGGCTTCTTCAGTTCTAAACATTTGGTGGTGAGTCCCCGGTATTTAACCTCTGGTAGGGTGGTGACACGTTGGAGGTGATCACCTGAGTCGTTGACCCTCTCTGTGTATGCATGTCGGGTGGCAATTAAGGTGTAGTTAATACATTTTGAGGTGAGTCTCATTAATGACCCCCCTTGCATTCATGTGAGTTGTTTTTGACACGTGACTCCAGTTTTGACTCATTAATGAGTGGTTGCCCTGCTCTGCCATCATGTGAGTTGTGAGGGTCACATGACACAAGTTTTGAAAGAGGTTTAAAACGCCCGGGAAGGGATGTCAGGAATGACTGCATTGTAGTCCTTCCCACCCTTTCCCCGGGTGTTACCTCCAAGGTGTAACCACCCCACCAGAGGTTACATACTGGGGACTCCTCACCAAATGTTTAGAACTGAACAACAATAAGAGGTGAAACTTCTTCAAAACCAAAAAGAAGTCCAGATATCTTAAACTGAAGCACTTAAGACTACCTCAACCTGGATGTCTTGGAACCTACAAAAATAGATAGCCATAGGGATGTAAGGATACATCTTGAGTCAGCTAAAAATCGATTCAAATATGGGAGGATTTACATTGCAGCATTGGTCTGCAGCAACAACGGGAATGCCCTCTGCTTTCTGCTGATGGCTGTGAGGATGGACGTTGCAGTGAGGACCGTCAGAGTAACGCATCACATCAAGTGTTTTGCTCACATCCTTAATTTGGCCATACAAGTGGGTCTGGGTAAGCCCTGCGTCAGTTGTTTACTGGGATGAGTGAGGCGAGTTAGAGCTTTCTTTCACCGGAGCTCAGCCACAGCTACACTCATGTTCAAACAGAAACTAGCTCGCACAAGCCAATCATCGATGTCGCCATGCATTGGAATTGCGTTAATATTTTGATATTCACTATGGAAAACATGTTAATTCCAAGTGAGGAACATAAGCTTTCACTGTTGTTATTTAAGAGACTTACCTCAAATCAAATTTTACTGCATTTATTTGATTTGTAAATTGTTTTAAATTCCAGTTTTTCTATTTCATGGATATTTCTAAAGAAGATATATTTCTAATAAAACGTTTTTCCAAGGTAATGAATGAAAAAATGTGCAGCGAGAGAGGGCACACAGGCTTGGGGCCTTAAAAATTACACAATTACCTTCTCTGCCATTTCGTATAGTTCTCATGTTATCTTACACTGACTCACAGGTTGGACATCACTAAAACTTGGTAACTGTTGAAGATGTTGCTGTGCAGATTCCTGTAGTTTTATATGACTGTACAATATTTACATGAGTGAAATAATCCCACTGCATTTCAAGAGAGATTCTTGTGGTCCTCCGTAATAGATTGCTTTAAACATTCCAACCATACTTCTTGTGGCTCTTGTGTAATTTTTTAACAATATGATATAGTGTATGGATGTTATATTATATTCAGAATCCTCAGAAGCAAAGTTCATAAGTCAGGAACATTTCTCACACATACAACTGGTGTAAAATGAGAGGAACAAGACACACAATAAGCTTTTGTGAAAGAAAGATACGTGCTTCTGAATCCCTTTTAATCCTTAATCCAGTTCCTCTTTGAACTTTAACTTTCTTCGGTTTACTTTGATTCTGGTTGGCAGTAGGTATTAGTGTGGTCATAAGTAATCTTTTGATTAAGCTACCATTTGTGTACTGTGTTTTCTGTAAATTGTATTCATGTATTATTGGTATTGAATATCTGAATCTTCTCTGTAGGGGCCTCAGGGGATCAGAGGTGGCTATGGGCCAGAAGGACCCTATGGACCTGAAGTGAGTGATATACTGTCCCACTGTAGTTACTTAAGATGTTGCTCTTACTAAAGAAAAGTTGTTTTTCTGCCTTCTGTTTGGATATCATCATGTCTTTCACTATTACTTACCCGATGCACTATTCTGTCATATACTGATCTTGAAATCTAGGATTAGCTGAAGTTCGTCATAGCTATATGCTTACAGCCACATGGTCACAGCTGTCAGTCGGTCACCTCTAGCCAGCTGTTTATTTTGATCCTAACTGATGGAGATGTCCAGTATATTATTCATGAAGTTATTAATTTGTTATAGGGGGAGTCTGGACTGGATGGCCCCCCAGGTCTGCCAGGGCTAACAGTAAGCAGAATGAATGACAGAATATTGGTTTGTTAGTGCCAATTCTGAAATTATATTTGATGTGTGTGTTTGTGTGTGTGTGTCACAGGGCGCACCAGGTTTTACAGGACACGTCGGTGCTCAGGGAGTTAATGGCTCAAGGGTAAGGTTACGTCACAACAAGTGTCAATACTCAGTAAGCCAGAAATTAAAGGTTTTCCTCAATGGCTGCGGTCAAGGAAATACTGTCTATAAAGTCGCAGGGCCCAGTGTGCTTATTCTGGTCAGTACTTATGTCAGTGATATAAAACAAAAAAGCAGGGTTTAACCTCATATTTCAAAAGATGAAACAACAGAATGTTTTAGATGATTTTGAAATGATTTTTCGATTATTCAGTTTGTTATAGAAACTAACAGTGATGATAGTCAACTACATTACTTACTTGAAAGAATACATACTGCTGGTCAAATATTTCTGCAATTCAAGTGAAATCCAATTCTTATTATAAAATTACTTAATGGATTCAGAAGTATATTTTCTTTAGAAATCAAAATATATTGACATGAATCCTCTGCTTTTGTGTAGCATTACTATCATACTGTTTATTTGACACGATTAAAACATTTTTAAAAGAACTAAAACAGCAACCATAAAAAGTCATTTGATTCAACCAATCTTAACATCAAAGGTGCAACATTAATACATTTGTTTAAGATATATGTCTGGAATAAACACATTTTTACACACCTCAACATGCTTTCATAGATTGGTCAGTACATTATTTGTAGGCAGTGATGAAGTTCACAATCTAACAGAGCAAACATTTGAAATTATATGAATTTTTCTCCATTTAAATATCTCAGACATGGACTTCAGATCTGTGGCCCTATAATGAGCAGCTTTTGTCATTATCTGTTAGTCAGAGCCATTTTCAGCCTGCTATGTTAGGATGGGCTGTTAAAGATAATAGGTGGGCAACTTGAGCAGTAGGTAGTCCAGCAGTTAACAAGATGAAATATTAGCATCGAGTTTGCCATTTTGAATCCCTGCCCAAATGACAAGAGACAGCTGTGTGGGTGTGTGTTGAAATGAAGACAGTAATTTCACCATGGGGATTAAAGTAGTACTCTAATTTATTAAGAATAAGGAAATTTCATTTCATTATAATTCATCCAGATTCAGGTGGAACTTCCTCATCAGATTTCCTGCTTGAGTTTGTTCTTCTTTGTTCACCACCTGATACTTGGGCTGCTACAGTACATGTGTTTGCCTTCGTGGCTTCTTCCTACCTTTCCAAATTCGTTCACTCTGAAAATGTAAAAGGCCTTCCTACACTTGCATTATGTCAATTACAGAAATTTTTGGCACAGATCAGAAGCAGTCAAGCCATCCAAACTATCAAATGATCATTATGGTAAATCAGCAGCAGTAGATCAACTGGTCACAACACTAGTATTACATTATAAAAACTTTAGCCAAACTGCAGAGTTCCTGTTAGCCAATTAATTTGATGTTGTTTGTTTAACAGAGTTAATGATGTGAAAGTATCAGTGACAGAATGTGAGAAGTGGGAAAATTGAGTCTTCAGACTCCGCTACAGCGCTGGCTGCCCGATCAGTGAGCAGATAGGAGTTGTACTGATACGTTCTGAAATATTCATCCATTGGCTGTTTTCCTTTTTTTCCCTTTACTTTTGGCTGAGTGGGCAAGATCCACTGCCAAGTTCAAATAGGAACTTGTATAACAGATGTAGAAGGAATAGTCTACTGTAATTGGTTTTACTCCTGTGACCACCTCAGTGTATGGCCTATCACATTTTATAAAAGGAGACAATTCAACCTTTGACTATATCTCAGTAACAAGTGGAGTCGAAAGGAGTCATATACAGTACGTATAAAAGTAAAATCGTAATTATTAATAGTATTTTTCTAATAATCACGTTAAGTACAGATATTCAAGTACGGCACAAAGTCAGTAAATTAACTTTGTTACTATGGTTAACTGTCTAAAATGTGAAGCAAATGTACTGTTCTACTTTTTTTTTTTTTAATTCATGCTTTGAAGCTTAGGTCTCTACAGTTGTCTGCAGTTTTTCGCGTTAATGCTACGCATATATTTATCCCACTTTACACCCATCAGAGCATACACAACTGACACTGGACAAGCAGGAACAAAAAACCCAAACATCAATTCCCAGCACCCTATTCCTCCGAAATTAGAGCCTTTCTTTTTATAAAATACCGTTAACTGTTTACTGACATGGTAAATAGATGACATGAGATGAATCAGGCCTAAGCCGTCTTGAAAAAGGCCCGTCATGCCCCTAAATTAAGGGCCATTAAGTCTGAAGTCTATTACAAATGTCAACATGAAAAAGCTCTGTTTGCCAAATCCTTCCTTCCATATCTCTTCATCTTGGCAGTTCAGTGTATTAAATGCCTGGTAATACCTCATGCCTGGAAAGTTTCACAGGATGTCAAACTGAGTGCATAAACTAAGTTTGCAGGGTATTTCCTTTGTAAATCACTTGTTTATTGTTTCTTTCAGGGGGACGTGGGACCTGTGGGTAGTGTTGGTCTCGTAGGCCCACAGGTATATATATTTTTTAGGTTAAATATGCTTCACATATTCAGCTCTTGAAGGAAATGTTTAGAAACTATATTAAGTTTAAGATGTGTTGCCTTCCATTTCTTTTGTTTAGGGACCTCCAGGTTTAGAGGGACAGATGGGACCTCCAGGACTCAGAGGGCCCCAGGTGAGTACAGAGCAAGCCAAGACTGTGAAAGGAGTTTTAAGTCATTGCTGCTTCATTCACTTTGCAGCCAGTAAAGCGCAGGAAATTAAAGTCTTTCCAACTTAACAGGGCCAACGGGGACTGATGGGTGTTCCTGGACCTAAAGGAGATCCTGTAAGTTTGTTATCTTCATGTTCAGTATTTAATAGTGTCTTCTGTCTTCTCAACATTAAAAAATTACAACTTTAATGAGTCATACCATTGATAGTGATACTGTGACAGATATGACAATGGCAATTTTATTTTATTTGCAATAATCTCACATAGATATATAATTTATTTAATATATTATTTAAAGTACAGTATAGTGTAAAATGGCATGCCTTTGTTTGTAATAGGTTTGTTCTTTAAAGCCAAAAAATCCACAATCTATGTTCAAAAGCCAGTACTCCTGACACAAGGCCATGGCTGTGTACCAACTATCAATTTGTATAATGACTTTTTTTTTTAAGATTTGCACTTTACAGTTTACATCTATTTTTAGTTTATTTTGTACATTTGATCTCTTGTCAAGTCTGACATATCTTACAGTTGGCACAAGTCAGATCTGTAATTCCCGACTGTCTAGTTATTACTAGCCCAGGTACCTTGGGTGTTGCCAGTTTTTAACATCTAGCATATACACGTTATGAACAAATGGAATAAAAGTCTGTGTATTTGAGTTGCATAACCGAGGAAAAAATGTTGAGCCAAATTTTAATTAATCTAAGCCAGTACAGTCTGAAGTAGAATGGACAGAAATTTGGCAGCAAATAAAAACTAGATTGAAAAGCAATCGGTCTTGCTATCAAGTTCGGTGTCTTTGTAGTTGGAGAGACTTGCTTCTTTCATGCTGCTTGCAAAGAGTTGGACTTTATGTAAATATGCTTGTACAGTTAACAGTGGCTTGTTATGTTGCTATTATCCCTGTTGAAAATACTTGACTAAAAATGAAGGGGGGATGGCTTAAAAGTTTATTCTGCTTCTGAAAGAGGTGCCTCACTCTAATGGTTTGAGATCCAGAGCTAAGTTTGTTTGTTTTGTTCATTCTACAGATAAGGTTTGTAATTAATTAGCTTGCAAAGGGAACTGATCTGAACAAATAGCTGTAAATTGTGTCCTTGTGTTATTATTTACTGTGTCATTTCTTTATACTTTGATATCAGGGGCCTGTCGGGACAAAGGGTGCCTGGGGGGATCCTGGCTTTGAAGGGTCCATGGTGAGTTGCACTTGAAAATGTTCCACAGGGTATTGTCAAATTATGGTCAAAAACAGGGTTTCCCATAGTGTATAGCCACCCAAACTACATGTGACTCTGCCTTATCTACCATTGTGTTAAAAAACAAAAAAACAAAAAAGAAGTTCATTAAACATTTGACAGCATCTCTGTGAGATCCAACAGAGGCGTCTATAAGTGAAATATAATATTGTGCAGTCTGTCACCTGTCCGTCTGTCATTTTACCATTAAATTGGACCAACATAGTTACTACCTGGGACCAGTGCAAGGCAGCTCAATAATTTTACTAACAACCTGACTCTTTGGTTTAACAAACATAGAGGAGAGAGTGAATAATTAATCTCACTGTGACTCAGTACCAGCATAAATTGTTATTTCACTAGTTTGTAAGATAATTGTTTTTTCTTTCTACCAATGAAACCATGACTATTGCACTTGTTTTTCTCTTGTGATGTATAGTGAAATGTATGATAAAAAGCACTTTGATGTATTTATTGTATGCATGTATTTATTTGTATTTAGTAAACAAGTGTGCTCCGTGTCAGCGTCCGCCCTACCGCCCCCACCTCACTCGCCCAGGCCAGCAACCACCTTTACCAGCAAATTTCCTCTGGGAAAAACTGAAAAACATTTAGCTAAACATTGTGTGAACATACTTGTTGTATGTTGATGTACACACAGTTGTCTTGTCCGTAGTCAGCTTGTGAGTGATGTTGCAACATTTGTCACCACAGAAGAACAAAACTTTTGGTTCACACCAGGTTTTTTTCATTATGCCAATGTGTCTCCCCAGCTCCCTCTCTCACATGTCTTCCTCATATATTGCAACAGCAAAAGTTGCAAGTGTTTAATACAGTTGTTTGACTCATTATTCAGTAGTTTTTTATTTAAGGAAGTTTTTTTTGTTTTTGTTTTTTTAAGAATAAATACGAATAACTGCTGCTGATGCTGTTTACTCTCCCCTATGATTGCTTGATCGATTTAAAGGAGTATTACTCTCAGGTAAAAACACTTCCACTTCCACTGTAAGCTCCTCTACATGCGACCTGCCTACTCAAGTCTTTGACGTTTATTTAACTTATTAGAAGCTCTTCGATGCCGTTGGGAGGAAAATGATTTCTGGGTCAGTGGAGGAGAGATGAAGTTAGGAGCTATAATTCAATGTAGTGAACAGCTGCCACTGACAGACGGTTGATCATTTAGAGGTTGATCTCTACAAGCGCTCTGGTGGTCATAATGCAGCCTCACAGTTCCATCTGCTGGTTGTAGTGCCTCCGTGAATCACCGCAAGATATTTAAACCATTGTATTTCTTATTTCTTTCCTTTAATGTAACTTCTTTCAGGGATTTATACTTTACTCCCATAGAAGTCTTTTAGGTGACTTTGTTTATTAACCATTATTGTTTCCATTTGTCCATCACAATTATAAAACCATGGAATGTGATGATTTCACTAGTCCACTTTATAAATAATTTTCTTCTATATTTTTTTTACAAATAATTATTCAAAATTGCAGCATCATCCTTTTTATGGGATTTTTTACAGGGTTTACCAGGTGTACAGGGTCCAATGGGTTTTCCTGGAGCAATGGTATGTGTTCATGATAGATTTACAAACATGTTTACTGTAAAATTTTATTGGCTGAACCTCAATTTGATTATTTGCTTCTTCACAGGGCAAAAGGGGAGCAGACGGGGACGAGGGGGAACCAGGACCTAAAGGTGACAAAGTAAGTCCAAGCTACTGTGTATAATAAAACGAAAAAGGGAAGGTGACACAATGTAATAGAGCTCCCGAAAGGATAATTAAACATTTGGAAAAACATCCATAACTGCTTTCTTTTTGAGCGTTAAACATGAAGATTAATCCCAGTACAATGTCTGTACATAAAATACTGTGTTAAGCTGCGGCCGAAAGTGGACAAGCCTAAAAGTTACTAAACTTAAAGCATCCTAATCAACATGTTCCTTTTTGTTTAATCTATTTCACAACGCAGATGTCAAATGCATACTATAAAAAAAATCTGAAATAATTAAGCTATCTTTAAATTACCTTGACAAAATGTAAACCTCCCATCAGAGGTAATGAGTATCAACAGTGGTTATTGACTTTCTCTGCTGACTGCAGGCTTCAGGCTCTATGCACATCTTCATACACAGGAGAGTTTGGTAAACGATTTTACCCTCCTTTTGTTTACTTGACTGAAGTAAAGTTTGAGGTACTTGTTACTCTACAGATTACATGCAGCAATTAGTGCATTTTTATATTATTTTATTTTTAATGGCGGTCAGATAAAAGCAAAATACAACGCTGATTCAAATCCTCACAAAATGTTGTATATTGGATCTCATAATTACCCATGATAATGATATAGTCCACAGTATAGTACATATACTATATACATGTTTGAGTACATTTGTTCTAAGAAAATCATATTAGATATCAGAAGTACATTTAGACAGATACTATGAGACTTTCATTCAAATAGTATTGGTATAATTTACATTCACTTTTATCAGTATTTATTTTTTTTATCGCTCACTCAAATAAGCGTCATTTTCAAAATGTAAAACCATCCCCGCTTTTTGTAATTTAATACATTTCTTTTTTGTCACAGGGTATTCAAGGGGCAGCAGGCATTAGAGGTCCTCAGGGAGAGAGGGGCCCCACTGGCTTCCCCGGCTTCCCAGGCCCCAAAGGCCATCTTGGCCCCACAGGCACAAAGGTACAATGTACAGAACTCTGGTGAACTTTTATACTGCTGTTTTGTGTAGTGTCTGTGTACAGTGGATGTTTTCTGACAAAGGGCAAATAAATGTTGATGAACTGAGACAGTCAAACATGTTCTACACAGGCATTAAACAAAAAACAACAACAAAAAAATAAAATAAAATGATTAACCCATACTGTAGCATGGTATTTGCATCATTCTGTTAAGTGCTTTCTTAATCTGGAAAAAGATGCCTGATGAAGGTGAAACACAGAGACAAGCATGATTTTTATTTCTTCATGCAGGGCAAAAATGGAGAAACTGGTCCTCAGGGAAAACAAGGCAGCCGTGGCTTAAAGGTCAGTGATCAGTTGTGCAACTGAAGACCAAGAAATATCAGATGACTTCATAGAGCTTTCAGTGACCCTCGTGTAAATGTAACAGTCTGATAGTGAAGTGAGTGACTGCAGTGACACACTGCATTCAGTGATTCCACAGCAACATTAAATGTTTTCTGCAGAAAAAACAAAACTAATAATGTCATCTTCCTGCAGCATGCAAATCAAATTATCTATATGTCTATATGTAAAACAAGGTTTTAAGTAGATTATCAGATTGCAGCCGTATTTATTTTCAGGAATCTACTTAGGGTATATTCAGTTTTTAAAAACTAAAATCACTGAAGTTATGAATTAAAATTATCTTTAAGAGATTTTGATAGTTAAAAATGAATCCACCATCCAGTAATGACTGCGGTTACTCTGATTGAGTGCTTCAGGGTATTCGAAGTCCCTGCCATATTTATGTCATATTGGCATATGAAGGGATATAAGATAATTGCCTCCTCTGTTTTGTTGGTTACAAAGCAGAAAAAATCAAAAAAACATTACTTTATCATATTTGCAGTATTTACAGCCTTATAGAAACACTTTATAAAAAGTATCTACTTTATGTTACCCTTTTAATGCAGTTATCTCAAGATCACAAGTTAATTATGCAGTTATAATTATAGGTGAATCAACCTCTTTTTATGAGCTTCCTCTTATTATTTCTAGTGTTTCTCTGAGATTAGGAGTACCATGTTTAGATGTGTCTTGATAAATTACTTTTTTGTTGTTTTGGTATTAAGGTGATCCCTGTATGCAAGTCATTCTTTCCAGACTCCACACATTATAAAGAATGGAAATAAATATTTTCAGCTGCTTAAACATTAACTAAATCTATCACAGCTTTATACAGGACATAACAAACTTTTTCTTTTACTGTGTTTTCCATGATAAATGATATGATTATCTGTAGAAACTAATTATGTAATAACATAAACCTGGTAGCACAAAAAAATCAAGATTTGTTATCTGAGTGAATGATTGTGATCTCAAGAAAACAGCATTAAAAAATGTTGTCCATATATATTTGTAAATGAAATATTGAATTCAGGACGTCACTTTGTGATTAGAACATAATTTAAATTAAAAAATCAGGACATCATATATAATGACACAACTGCAGTCTTCAATGTGTGGACTTTGATGCTGTTAACAGTGATGCTCAGCTGCAGTCACTAACATCTGAATCTCCTTGAAGGGGAATAGGGGACATGATGGACGAAACGGAAAACCAGGACCCAGAGGGAAAAGGGTATTTGATAGTAACTATGTAACCGAAATAGACATGCAAAATCTATCATTTCCATTTTCCTGACAAATACCATAGTCTTTGGTGCCTGCTATGCACGTTTGCTTTATACTCCTCTGTTTGCTGCTTGGCACTGATGACTTCTGTCTATACTTTCTTCCAGGGTCGACCTGGACAGAGGGGCCACTCTGGCCAGCTGGGCCCATCGGTAAACTTAAAAACCTGTCAGACATGATTTGAATTGGTTGAGCATAATTTATTTTTTTTCATAATTTGCCTTCAGATAGAGGTCTATGAATATCCTGAATATTGCTGTACAAGACTTAAAGTGTAGTTAAATTGTTTTCCAACAGAATTGAATGTATGTGGATATTTTGTATGTTTTTCATTTGCCGTCTTCTCTATTATTTTGGACTGCTGTGAGAGTCCCACACAATGAAGCAATTCCACGTTGTTTGTTGATTCCTCACAGGGTTTGCTGGGGCTACCTGGACGAGAGGGAGCAGAAGGAAAGCCTGGTACACAGGTTCCCATTCTCTACCGTATTTCAATTCCATTACATATAAATGCTTTGAATACAATATGAGTGTTTCTACTCCCTGCGTTTGCTGCATTTTTGTTGGTTCAGCCAGCAGGAGGCAGTCTTTGCACAGTAATCTAACACTGGTGCACAATTTAGGCTGCATGCTTCAGTCTTTTTTTGTACAGAATTAAAAGAGCAGTAGCTTCACTGAGGGATTTGTTTAATTCTAATAGAAGGATATATTTACAAAGACAATATATCCGTGATTATAACTTTGATAATACAAATAATCATGATCATCACTCATAATCATGAGAAGAATGAAACATATGGGGTGACTCAAAATCAAATTCTTAATTACTTTCTTGTCAATTCTGCAGACAGTGACTCTGCTCTACTAACAGGTGGGTAAATATGAAACTACAGCCTTGGAGCAATTAGATTAGCATAAAGCTTTGAACCTCTCTATAGCTCATTAACTAACATGTTGTATTTGCTTTGTTAAATCTTGTCTTGCCTTCACTCTGAGTCTCCAAATTCAACATAAATTCCTGCAGTGAAATTCCCCTGCAGATTTATTTAACCTTTGGACAGAGCCATGTTTCATCCTCCCTTCCATTAATTTCGCCACAGTAATTAATCATTTCATCCCACTGCCGCAAGGCTCTTGGCACCTCACAGCATGGAGGCTACAAAGTGTATGCGGGCTGGGAGTAGCACACTATCAGCCTGGTACCTCATCCAGTGTTGTTTTATCAACTCAGACTGAAAATTAATG
>KV751320.1:14426883-14462631 GCA_001698575.1 Mola mola | reverse complement strand
GTCCACTGTTTTAACTTAATTATGTTGTGTAGATGTTGTTAGGGATGTTATTGTTGAGGCTGTACTTTCATATTTAATGAGCACATATAAATGTGCCATTGATCCTCCCATCTGACTATTGGCAGTAAACCAAATTGGTCTTTCCCAAAATGTAACTGCAACTTTAGGATTTATTGAATTGTTAAGATTGTGATTTTATGAGTTCCAAATTGAATTAATCAATGTGATTATATTTATTGTTTTCACTCTGAGTTACCTCTGCACTTGTGAAATTTGCATTGTTGGTATTTTCTGTTTCAGGGTCCCTCAGGTGCAGATGGTATTGCTGGCACTAAAGGGCTGACGGTAAGACCATTAGCCTCTATCAAGTACAGATTCTGCCTGGACTCAAAATGCAGACGCAGATCCAATGAAAAGTCGGTATTGTTGAATCAGAAAAGTGGGTCGGACCAGGTAAAACAGACAAAATGGCAGACTGAACACACAGGTCAAAAATACACAAACTGGTCAGGCACAAAGAACAAACACTAAGTTCCTGGAACACTGCCACAAGGGAACATGAAAATCGGGCACAAGAAAGTGGGGGGAACACAGCTTATATACACAGAGGTTTGACTACAAATGACACACAGGTGTGTGAGACATCAGGCAGTAAAACAGGAAGATGAGGATGAAACAAAGACACTATCAAAATAAAACCAGAAGAAGAACTAACTAGACAAAGACATGAGTAACTAACAGATCTTGGCAGCCTCAGAAAAACCTCATCATTCCAGCTCCACTTTTTGGGCTCTTAACCACAAGATGCAGTATTAAAAAAACATATTTTCATTTTTACAAGATACTTCAAATTGAGATGGAGTATTTTATTGATTAATGAACTGGCAGAGAAAACAAACATTGCCAAGATGTAAACTGTTGTGTCAGGATAGGATAGAAAATGCTGTCAAACAACTAAAGATATCAAGTATCATTGCTCAGAGGTTAGAGTTAATTCTTCCCAAAGGTTTTGGATTTGGTTGAGTAGAGATATTCTATGCAGCCCAGATAACCAGACCGGAAAAAATATTTTTTGGGACCCAGCATTTGTGCATAAAGAATTTTTCTTAACGGTTGCAAAATGAACCCAAATGCGGACTGAGACTTATATTGTGATGGATGCAGATAATTTCTTAAACAGGGTAAGAAATTGAGGTAGCTGACAGAAGCAGAGGGCAATGAGGAATGGCAGGACCGACTAGGCAAAATATATGAAGGAGGATATCATAAGCAGGGACGAGGTTGTGGGTTGGTAGCAGACTGGCAAACAGGTGAAAAGGCAGACAAGCATGTGAGTGACAATCTCTGGAGCACAATGAAAAGACTTAAAAAGATGAGCTCACAATAGCAACAACAAAGGCAGAGGCAGAAAGGTTTCCACAAAGGATCAACCTGTGCTCAGCTGTAGCTCCTTGGGATGCATTTTAAGGACCAGAACATTTGTCAAAATAGCTTGCTGAGGTTATTTTCTGGGTCTCATGCAGGAGGACAAGAGAGAGAGGATGATGAGTCACAAAACAGAAAAAAATAGAAGAGACAGACAGGAGAGAATGTAGATTGTAGATACAACCACAGCCGTGACAGTTGTTGTCATGATAAAACATTTAAGGACCTTCTCCAAAACGCTGCCTCAAAGGAGACTTGCCTGAGAAAATTCAATTTACTACTTAAGACTGCAAAAGTGCTGAGGACAGAGTTTTACATAACCAAATGAACAGCCAGCACATTATTAATTGCTCAAGTTAACAACGACAAATATAGCCTTTTGAAAAAGGTCTTAGTCACCAGTAAATTCTTCACACCATAAATCTGTTAATTCGGATTTGTTTGAAATAAAAGACAAGTGAAAGTACTTTTTCAGTTTTAGCTTTTTGGTCCACACCTGTCATAATGTTTATGCTATTTTTGTTTTCTTTTACCTGTGCTACTTCTCCAGGGTTTTCAAGGAATTGCTGGAGACAGAGGACCAGGTGGCCCGCCAGGTTCTGCGGTATGTTTTTGTTATCGTTCTGTGGTGTATCATCGTCAACTTTCAGAAACAAGTCAGCCAGGCAGAGAATTTGTGAGATGCGAATATTCTTTGAAGCAAATACCGTAAGAAACCCAGCTGAGTTGATTGTAAATCAGTTTTGTGTAAATCTTTTCTGGTTTAGGTCATGTAATGAATCTGCAGTCCCACAAATTTCGATTGGCTGAATATATGTTTTACTTTTGTGTGCTTTTTGTGTTTTGTTATCTGACAGGGGCCACCAGGGAAACCGGGACCTCCAGGACCACCAGGACTTCCAGGAGGCAGGGTGAGCCCACAGACGAAAAACTGTCATGCCTTCCGTTGCGTCAGCGCACACAAATATCTGCTGTTTTTTCATTTTGTGTATTGTAGATGTGTGCTTCTGTGTGTGCTTTCTCAGGGGTTAACAGGGAGGCCAGGCATGGAGGGACCACAGGGCCCAGTAGGCATGTATGTAAGTGATTCATCAGCAGGGAAGAAAATAGGAATGCACCTGTTCTTCATATTCACAGCTTACACATGATGCATGCAGAGTGTATAGTAAACACTGCAGTAACACACTTTAGGCTTCTTGAGTATACGGTTGCATTGTTGCACGTCAGGAGCTGTTACAAAGAATCTAATGTATCAGGACAGCAAAGTTTCCCACATGAGACAGGTTTTGCTGGAAATTAATAAAGTATGTGAAACAAATATGAATTGAAAAAAAGAACATCAGAGAGCATCATTTCATACACTGAAAACCACAGACACCTGAAAGAAACAATCACCCATGTAACCAAGTGCTGAAACACTAACACGCTGCATGTAAAAATGTCCACAATGCAAAGTAACAGTTGTGGACTCTCTGTTGTTGTATGTTCAATCATTCATTGTGATAACATACATGCGTGATACTTATGCTGATTATAATAATACAAATGTCTCACACAGCCAGCTTCATAGTGAGTGTTCAAAGAGAGGATATGACACAGTATGTAGCATACGAACAAAATAAGATAACAGTATATGTACCTGATAAAAACAGATCTATATCATATCTCTGATAGACAGATTCATTGCAGTAAACTCCAGGAAATGCTAAAGCCCGTAAAGAAATGATTCAAGAAGTCATTCATTAGCAACCACAGAGGTGTATTACAAAGCTACAAGCTAACAAATCATCAGATCACCGTCACCTCAGATGTGGTGAATTAAACAAACTACAATTCATTAAACAATCAAAAAAAGCATACAAAGCACCTGCAAAAATAACACTTCAAAACGAAAATGAACTTATCAAATAATTTAGCAGCGCTAATTACTAATCAAAATGCTCACTGCGCACACACGAGGGTAATTACTAAGTATCAGGTTCCTCCAGCCTATATACACTTTAGTCTTGTTAAATTTTTCATTTATGTATGTAACTGAGTTTGTCCCATTGAGATTAAGAATCTTGTTTGCAAGCGAGACCTGGCCAAGATCGGCAGCAGCAAAAACACAAGGTTGCAACAAAGACACTTAGGGAGAGAAACATATAACTCAAAATCACCAAAATTTCAAATTTAAAGAGAACTATCTAAGCATCTAAAAGTGGAAACCCTCTGGGAGATAAATGTACAACCAGGCATGCTAAAACAAAAGTTCTTCAAATCAACAGCAATAAAACATTTGTTTGGATTTCTTTACTCTGTTGGACAGCAGATTTTAGGCATTTTTCTTCATTTAATTACTTGTTTTCACCTCTGGGATCTGCTCTGTCACTGTGTGTGTAGACACAATTGAACGTTAAAAAAAAGCCATGTCTGCTATAACTGTATTGCTGGTTTTTGACTCATCATTTTAAGTTTTTACCCAAATTTCACAAGGACTACAACTAGATAGTTTATTATTAATTTCGAAGATGAATATGTATTTTCTCTAACATACACACAGTTTGTTTTTCCTGTTGAAAAAGACAAATATTGTATACTCAATATAGTCAGTTATGTCCTTTATATCCATGAGTCCACGTGACGACAAATTGAACTTTTTCACTGCAGCCATATTGCCAGAAAATTGTAGGTAGTATCATCAGGAGCATGTGTTTACCCTATTTTTTGTCAAGACAGCTGCTGTGAAAAACATGTATTTAGGCTGTGCAGGGGGGTTGGTGCAACCCTTTAGCTGAATACATTTTTCTTTTAATATTCACACCAGTTGTTTGTGGTGTTTAAAATAATGTAATGTGCCCTGCCCATAGTGTGCAAGTCTCAAATATTTGAAACATATGTTTTTCTACATTTTTCTGGCAAAGGTAATTTGTGGAACGGTATGAGTATTTATAAGATTAACTAATGATTAATAAAATTCATTGTTCCTTCTCCTATTAGGGTATCCACGGGAACGTGGGCATGCGTGGGCCTCCAGGATTGACAGGAGAAAGGGTGAGGTCATCTTTCTCTCACCTAACAAACACTAAAAGGTGAACTTTATTGACTGAAGAAAGGAGGAGAGCTGTAAACATAGCTGAGAATGTTAATTAGTGGACTTCAGAGAAACTAAAAGACAAATTCATTTGTTAATCAGTAAAGGGAATTTAAAATTTGGTTTTTTTTTCAGTGATGTTTTTAACAGTGTTGACTTTTTAAATGTACTGTTAAAATTGCCATGTAAGCAAAAATCACCACAATATTACCTGTAATGAATTCTCCTTTTCTTCGGCCTCAGGGAGAGCCAGGTGTACGAGGTCTACCAGGGCCTGTTGGAATGCCAGGACCTCCAGTATGTGTCTGCAGTTTATTTTATTTAATTTTTTTTTTTTTTTTTTCTTTAAGCCCCTGTCATCTGTGAGGGGATATGAGAGTAGGACTGATTCTTGTTCAGGGGGTTTGAGAGCAGCTTTATGAAGGTCACACCAAGGAGGGTTTGGAAAATATAAGTAAACCAGTGACGCATGCAGCTGGTTTACAGGGACCGCCTGTTAATGGAGGCAATCAGCTTGCAGTGATTGATTTTGTTGGGGCCAACGTCAGCAAAGCAAGTGGCAGACTGAGAAGGAGAGGACATATAAACTGTTTGAATCACAGCCCCCCAAGTCTCTCTTCTGCATTCCAGAGCCCCAGGTGACATCCTGAATGACTAAGCAGTTTTCTCCACATGCTACCGTACAAAGTCAGGGTTTGGCAATTAATTTAAAAAGCTAATGCTTTGTCATTTCTACTTCACTAGTAAACATGCCCTCAGTACGTCATATAGGTCATTAGGCTATGTGTGGGTAGAACATTTTTTTAGCTTTATGGCAATTGTTTTAACACTATTTTCTATATTTATATAACAGTTTATCTTACTGATAACAAACATATCAAGTGTAACAGTTTTATGTATTAAGTAAAACACTAAATGCAACAGCAAGACGTGACCTACAAAATCAAAAAAGTTCAATATGAAGCTGAACACTCAAACTTTATTCCTGAAAAATTAATAAATACAAATCTCTCCTCTTTTGGTTAGTTAGACTTGAAAATAGGAAAGTCCCTCTTGTATGGAAAAAGTGACTTTCAGCAATGGAAGCTGGAATTTTCTCTGAAGCTGTCTTCATGTCCACAGTTCTCTCTGCTGTGTCATTAAACACTCTGTGCTCACTGAGATTATTGCCTGCTAATGTGGTGAAATCCATCATTCTGTCATAGAATAAAATTAAACAGTGCTGACAAGGTGGATTTATCAGGTGCTGCATAACTGAATGCTCACTTATACTTATAGTTCCTGTCAACAAAAGGGAAAAACTTTGAAGTTCTTGTGTTGTGAAAGGGAATTCAAAGAAATCAGTTAGATAGAGAGATAGTTAGATACTACTCTGAGGTAATCAAACATATTCCTTCATCAAAACTCAGGCTGTTAAATTGTATTTGACATACATCTGTCAACAAGCAACAGTCTTTTCTGTGCACTAATGTAATCTAGCTTTGGGGAATGTTTAATATCCAGTCCCTCCATTGCCTCACCTTCTTCCTGTGCTTGCGCCAAACTGTCTGTGTCTTCCCGCCTGCGCCTGATCTTTTGCTCTACTTTGATTAGCCTTCCATTTGTCTTGTTAGCTTACTTTCCTTTGTGTTTTTCACTTGTACAGGTATTTTTCTAAGCAGATAAGTTTTCCCTGTGTTTTTAAGAAATTTCTCAACACGTTTTTCCTTTTTCAAGTTAGTGTATCTCTCAGTATCATTCCCGATATGTCAAATACATGAAAAGAACATTCTGAGCATGTACAGTAACAGTTTCCCATTGAGAGGAAGTGACTTAAAAAACTTTAACAATAGTAGCCAGTATTCATTATTTACATTTATTTGACATTTCATAACTCTCAATCTGAAACATTTCTGGCACACCACCTGAGTTAAAATGGAGCATTGCCACTGTTGTTGTTGTCCTGGAACATGTTCGTTACAGAAAACAATGGGCATGTGCAAACTAAAGTGTGACCAAATTGTCAACCCAAAACTCTGTACTATATGTACACAGTAACGGGACTTAAAAAACAAAGGCTCACTTTAGAAGGTAAAAATCTGTTTGTAATGACCTAAAGTGCCATTTGTGTGTAGACAAGAGGCCCAAATGTACAAGGCAACTTGTGCCACCTTGTCTTTTCAGTCCTCTTTAAGTGTACAGCAATTTCCCCTAATTAATTAATTTCTCCAGTAAATTTTCAGATAACACATGAGTGCAAGTCAAGAATGCCATCTCCCCTTTTTATTTGTTACTATTTATCAAACTGACTCATCAGATATAACTAGATATAGATATAGTTTGTATAAAAAAAATCCACATTTTTTGCCACCATATATACAGGTAAATATAAATTACAAACATGTATTTGGACAGCATGGAACAGAAGCATAAAGAAGATTCATATTTATGAGCAGAAAACAAACCTGTTGACCATGAAAAAGAATTACTTTTATTAAGAGTGCTCAGGCAGAAGTGTGAGCTGTGGGTATGATTAGCTTGTTTTGACTTGTCTGTTTTCTTTTCAGGGTCCGCTGGGTTCCCCAGGAGAGAAGGGTCCTAAGGGACATCAGGTAAACCTTAAATAACTTGCAACACATTCACCCTTAAAATAATGTGTTTTAACGCAGAGATGCGCACTCAAAAAACTAATGAACTTTGGGAAAATTTATAAACTAACTGAAAATTCCAGTTTCGGTATCAAATAGTGACTTAGGCAGTGACAAGTTTTGTTGTATCCCACAGGGACGCCCTGGAGATGAGGGATCCAAAGGAATACAGGGCCCGCCAGTAAGTTCATGGTCAAGCAGTTCTGAGGTTAAGCAGTTTGCTTCCAGACATTATGGGGCTTTCACTTTTCAATTTCACTACGGCATATCATTGTGTTTTACAAGGTGATGTGTTATTGTTGTTGGTTTCTTGTCTTTTTTAATTTATTTCGGTAACATGACTCATTGTGATGAGTAGAGAAAGGAGGGTTTGTCAAGCAGCAACGTTCAGATTTTGTGTCAAAAATTGATTCGCACTCCTCCCTGCTCCTAGAAGGAAGAATAAGGTAGTCAAATGCTGCAGTAGTGTACTGAACCTAAAAAAGCTATTAAATCCAAGGTTTTGCACTTCAACCAGTCAGCCTTTTCATATCCTTTATGAAGTATTCCTTTTAAGTGGGGTTTAGGAAGTTTCATCGTCCTTTGTACATGTTTTTAGTGCTCTTGACAATGGCTAAAGACCATGCCCCCCTGGATTTCAAGGCGCAACTTTAAACTTGCATCCGAAAATTTCAACTGATTTGAGTAAAGTTCCCTGAATTTTACCGAAAAACTGTAAAAAGAAAAGATACTGAAGCAACAAAACACAATAAATGATCAGAAATATACAGATAAAAAATGAAATCACTGGTTCAATCTTGACTTTGTATTGAGATGAATTCTGATGAATATCTTTTAAACTCTCTCAGACCGCTAATAGTAGCTCGAGCTTGACTACATTGAAATTGACCAAATTTTCAAGATTGACATCTGTTCTAGTGGTTCAGATACATATACATGTTATTACCTATTTTTTGACTTCAAGGGCCCTCCAGGGCTGCCAGGTACTGATGGGATAATTGGAAAACCGGGACCCAAGGGAAACCATGGACCCCTAGGACCTCAGGGACCATATGGGCCTCCAGGAATCCCAGTGAGTTGGGTACCTACTATCCACTGCTGCTTTGATTTATAGACTCCTTGTGGTTTAAGAAGATAAATACCCCTCATTATCTCCAATGAAACAGAAGTGTCTAAACACCTATTTGACATGCCATTGCACAAAAAAAATTATATTGTTTGTTGTATGTCCTCAGGGCCTGCAGGGTGCAGATGGATTATTAGGACCTGCAGGGGAAAGAGGAATCAAGGTTAACTACAGTTAATTTTTTAACAACATTTGATTATAAGAGATTTGTTCTGTACTGTGACCTTCATTATGTAGAATTACATTGTTTCCCAAAGGGATTATCTGGCTTGCCTGGTGATCCTGGCCCCACAGGAGTAGACGGACAACAGGTTGGTTTTATTTTATAGCAAAGATAATATTTTCACATATCCAGAATCACACATTACTACCCATCATTTTTAAAACTTACATTAAAAATAAGTGAATAAAGGTAAACTAGAATAAAAATGACATGACTCAGATGTGTTTTAAAAGTGTGAGAAACATAGAGGTACCGCTCAAACATGAGCTATTGAAGTGATCATTTACATCATTTAAGTCTATTCTCAATATTACAGACAACTGTTCCAAAGAAGCTTAATCAGACATTCTTATATTTTGAGGAAAATGTTGAAAATTGAAGCTGAAAGTTGAAAGTTGGAAAACACACACTGAAACAGAGAAAAGAGAGGAAAAACCCTTCTCATTTTGACAATCACTAAGGGAACACATTTTTTTGGTCCACATTGATTGTGGGCCCTGAAAACAGAGGGGATTTTATTGTCAGCTGATGATTGTTTTGGCTTTTCAATCACCAGGGTCCCCCTGGTCCGACAGGAACTGAAGGACCACCGGGACGAAAAGGAGACAAGGTCAGGGATGGTCTAATGGTTAATGGTTGATCCAAACAATTGGCTAGAAGAGCATGTGTGTGTTGTGGAAACCCTTGCCTTTCATTTTGGGAGCAATAACAACAGATTAGAACCGCACCAGTGCCCTTCACCTCGAGCAGTGGTTCCCAGCCTTTTTGTCTTTGAGTCCCCCTTGTATCTAAGAAAACTTGAATTGCCCCAAGCCTCCTAGCAAGTATGATTCCAAATCTATATTTTTTGTGCAGGCAAAAAATATATCTTTCTGAATAGTTTTATAAACAAGCTTTTATATAAACTGTGCAGTAAATTTGTTGTTGTTTTTTAAATCTAATTAACAAATTTGTCAACCTCAGACTGGACAAAGCCTGTGATATTTGGCACCCCCTAAGCAAATAATCTCACTGACATAATATCAATATTTCACAGTATTTCATTTTCAGTGTCAGGGTTTCCCCTACCATTGTACAGCGACACCAAACGCCAAGCCAGCATCACGGCTCTATCATTTACACACCATTCTAGCAAAGCAGCAGCTGACACCTGACTCACGGCAACCTTTCACGTCATTAGGTTCCCACACCACGTTCGCTACACAAACACACAGACACGGAGGAGCGTGACCCAGAGAATCCCCTGCAACTATCCTAGCAGTGTTAATTTCATTAATGAAAACTATGACGAAAAATGTCTATCAAAGACTTTTTATACATGACAAAGATGAGACGATGACAAGCTAAATAGAGGTCATGGATAACAAAAACTATGAAGAAATGTAAATTAAGTATTCATTGACGGACTGAAAATCAACAGACTGAAATGGTACTGATGTCGAACAGACATTCAGAAAGATGATATTCTCCCTGTCTACTCTGTCTGTCACAATGTGAGCAATGAGTGCAGACCAAATGTCAGTGTTAGTGTTTTCCCACATTGTATCTGTGTGGCAACAGGGGATATGCTTCAGGAGTAACCCCTTCACTTTCAGAAGCAGTAGGTAAACAGCATACAGCAGACTCCAGCTTGGTCTGGAAAACATGGAGCTGTCATTTTCTGACTACTTAGCTTGTTAATAATCATTTTAAAAAACATTGCTAGACAGCCAGCTACCGATAACTGCTACTTTGTTCTTATTGAACTGTGTTGATACTTGCTCACACTCACTCTACCACACAAGTTATACATATCACCAAGATGAGATGAAGACAAACTTGGGGAGACTTCCATCGTTTGGTCATACTTTCATCATATTTTTTGGGGGGGCCAGCTGTCACTTCTGTCCTGTAGAGTGTACTCACAGTAAATATGTATAACACAATATATAGAATTCAAATTCTTTGCATAAAAATGTGAAGATTAGGTCTGAATCAATCAAAAACACAACTAAACACCCAAATACATTGTTTTTCAGCTGTGGTTTAGATATTCTTATACACAGGACTATCAAAATAATAAGTAGTCATGTGGTATGAAATCACTTTGGATAGACAGTTTTTCATGAAATTTAAATTAAACATACTGCTCTACTCATTGAGAAATAATCATTTAGATTTGAGAGCCTCTCTGTGCCTCCCCAACACATCACTGGGACCAAACAGTATTCCAAATTTTTTTCATATATGTATCAGTTAAGCCCGAAATTATTAATATCCTGGACAAATTTTGAATTAAACTGAATTTTTATTTGTTGAATCATTATCTTCTGGCTGGATATGACACATGAAAATGGCAAAAGACTGTAAGACATTGTGTTAGAAATTTGATAAAAAGAAACGCTGATCTTTTTGCAAAATTTGGAGGAAATCCAATCTTCTGTACCATTCTACATTATCCTGGTAACTTCTGGCAGGTTGTAGAGCATTCTAATGAACTATAAATTCATAATATTAAATATACCTGTTCACTAGTCTGCTTCTGGTCAATTGAAAGTCATGGCTAAAACCTTTGGGCTTAGTGAGGATCTTCGGCTGCACATTGTTGATGCTCATAAAAAGGGGAAGGGCAACAAAGGTGTTTACAAATGTTTTCCATTACAAAGTGGACACCATGCAAGGCATTATTAGAAAGTTTAGGGAGTTTCACACAGTGCAAAACCTAAAAGGAGGTGGAAGGAAGGCAAAAGTGACCCCAGCACTGGCAAGAATTGTAGTGCAGGAAGCTAAGAAGAATCCAAGGATCACTTCGAAGGCCATCTTGAATAATCTGAGTAATGCTGGTATCTCCATTTCAAGGCAAACACTCCAGCGGACACTGCACAAGGCTGGCCTCCGGGGACCCCGACCAAATAGGACTTCACTTCTTCAAGACTGGCACACAAAAGCTTGCATAGCCTTCGCAAAAGCTCACCTTGACAAAGAAGAAGGCTTTTGGTCATTGATTCTGTGGTCTGACCAACACCAATCCTAGAGTCAAGCATGGTGGTTGGAACATCATACTTTGGGGGTGTTTCTCATCCAATTGACCAAGCAGTCTTGTAAAAGTAAATGGCATCATGAAGAAAGAGGACCACATCAAGATTCTGGAGCAAAACATCAGACCCGACAACGACCCAAAACACACAGCAAAAGTGGTCAGGACACGGTTGGCAAAGAACAATATCAATGTTATTGAGTGGACAAGCCATAGTGCAGACCTTACCTGCCAACCTCAAGGTCCTGGAGATCTGTGCAAAGTAGGAGTAGTCCAAAATTCCAGTGGAAGTGTGCAAAAAACGTGTCTCCAATTATAAAAACCTTTAGACAGCTGTGATAGAAAATAAAGGCTTTGCTGTTGATTATTTAGAAAGGAAAGGGGATGAATGATTTTAGACATGGAACGTTTTATCAAAATGTTATAAAAATGTTAAAATAGCTTATATTTTTCATTAATATTTCTAACACAATATCTTACATTCTTTTCCCTGTTTCTTTTGTCATTTTCCGCTGGAAGATACCCATACACCAAATAAAAATTAACTGTAATTCAAAAGTTGTCCAGGGTATGATTCATTTTGGTCTTAACTGTATATAAGTGTATATATACTTATTTTCTGGTGAATTTTCTCATTTATTTCTCCCTTCTTTACTTACCCCCTTTCTCTGGAAAAGGTTGAAAAATAAACTGCCCCATCATCTTTACAGATCATTATCAAAAACAAACTCCATTTGGAAAGATAGCTTAACGCTGCCTGTGTGGACTCATGCTCATGTAAGAGCTGCACCAGATCAGAAAGTAACAGTACTCTCTTCACAAACATTCTTTTTGGATCAGCTGTGGGTCTGTTTGTTCAGACCACAAACAAGTTTAAAAGAAAAAATACGTGTGATGAAGGATATACAGAATCAGCTTTTTAGGGAATTCCACAGTCACTAACCATATGGGATTTCTTGCCATTACCTGTTGATATGTTTGACAGGGGGACATAGGTTCTTGTGGGAAGCCTGGTTTCTTAGGGCCCCAAGGAGAGAGAGGACCTGGGGGCCTAAAAGGCTTGCAGGGACCACCTGGACCAATGGGTAAAGAGGTGGGTGCGTGTATCTGCCGCTAAAGATGATGTTCTCTTTGATAGCAGAGTAGCTTCTCAGGAGGGTTTTTTAAAAACAGTATCACAGTATGATCAAAATTATCAAAAAATAGAATAAAATAAGGAAATTAAAGACCACAAATTGAATAGAGAGTATATCAAGTGCAGTTTAATTTCCTATTGTCTCATTTTATGTTATCAAGTTTCTCATCAACTCTCGACCACAAAGTAATTAAGGATATTTTTTAAGCTGTCATGGTACTGCTTTGTGTCCAACAATTACTCGACTCCAGGCCCATGTTCATTCCTTCTCTGTAGGGTGATGTGGGGCTTCCAGGTGCAACTGGAGATCCTGGACCTAAAGGGGAGAAGGTCAGTACAATACTTTGCAGAACCTTGTGAATGGGCAAAATCTCTTAGTGGAAGGATGGTTGTCTTGCTTTGGCTCTGAGCGATGTTCAGTTTTTTATTTTTTTGTTTTTTGTTTTAATCATTTGTTGTTGTAGGGTGAAGTTGGACTTCTAGGTCTGTCTGGGCAAGAAGGCCCTTGGGGAGCCCTTGGAGAAAATGGCGAAAGGGGCCCAAAGGGGGAGAAGGGCCACATTGGATTAACAGTGAGTAGAGCTTTATTGATTAGTTGATTAGAAGAAAATTGGTCAGCTATTTCGTTCGTGGCAAATGCAGATTTTAGTTTTGGGCTGTGTTGGTTGAAAAAAATTAGCAATTTAAATAATTATATAAAATGTATTTTATGGACCTAAGTAATTGATTTATCATGAAAATCACTATATTAATCAACAATGAAAAAAAACTGTTTGTAGCAGCCCTAAGGTGAACACAGTTGCTGCACTGAGTGACATGTTCCTTTATTATTTTAAACCCTGCTGCAAATAAAAATATATAAATAAAACGATGCTATATATTTGTGATGTTAGCCATGATGAGTAGAAACTGTTCCTGATGTCAGTCCTCTTGAACAGGGTGAACCAGGGCTGATGGGTGAAGTTGGACCTGCTGGTCTAACAGGATTACTGGTGAGTTTGTTGCTTTCAGTAACATGCTGCTCTCAGCTGCCTTTATCAACACCAAAATTTTAACTGTTCACAGCTTGGATTGAATATTTGTTCACCAACTGACTATTTTTGCCTGTTTCCCTTGTCCTTTCACATGTTCAAAATGTGTTTCTTGTTTTTCTTTTGATGTGTTTGTGTTTATTTTCTAGGCAATCACTGGCCCCTCAGGACCTTCAGGACTAAATGGACCTCAGGGCCAAAAGGTTAAGATTATTTTCCTTCCGTAACAATGCTGTCTTATGCTCTCAGTGTTAATAAAAATTTCATTCACATAAATCAAGACACTATAGTGCAGTCCCTAGACAAAAAGCTGTCATCTGACAATATTAATGATTTTTTTGTTGAACATATTTAAGAGCCCTCTTAATATGGATTCATGGTTTCAGAAAATTTACCCCATACTGTCCTTTCAGACCAGTAACTCAGGTCATCAGTGTGAACTTTTGATAACTGCTCTATGTTTTCACTGTGGACAAATGGTGTAGCGGGTGATGATATTAGAGGCTTTCAGTGGTCATTACCTAAATGAGAGCACACATTGTACTATTTTTAGTACACCTTTTTTATAATCTGTTCTGCCTCAATGATCTACTAATTATGTCAGTCTAATTAGAATGTTTAAGTAGCATTAAAACATTTTCATCCATCTGTGCAGGGGGAGTCTGGTCCCTTAGGACCTACTGGACCTCCAGGGTTAATAGGCCCTCAGGTGAACGTTAATTCCATTTAGAAATGCTCTGCAACATAATGTACAGTACCATTACAGTGTGATAAACATCATTTGCCATCTGTTTGACTTGTGCATACCGCAGGGAGTAAGTGGTGCACGTGGTGTCAGAGGTGATGCAGGGGTGCTGGGACCACCTGTAAGTATCCTCAAGTATGTAAGTTGGTCAGTCCTCTTTCAACCTGAATAATTTAAATGTAAATACCGTACCACTTACTTAAGATCAGACTTTGTTTTAGCAATGTGCCACAAATACAACTGACTGCACCCCATTTAAACAGCAGTGCAGCCATGTCTCAACAACTACTGGATGGATCATCATTTATTTGATTGATTGATTTTTGACCGTCATGTTTCACCAGTGGCTCAAAATGGGTCTAATGCTTATTTGTTACAAAATACTTGTAAACAGGAACCATATATTAGAAATCTAAAGAGCTACATTATTGATGTGCTCTCTTCACTACACTACATTAAACTGAGAGCATCTCAAAATTTAGATTTTTTAAAAAAACATTTAAAAAAAAAAAACTTAAGCCCAAACACAAACACAAACTATTTAATAACTTGTCAAATAATTGTGTCACATTTCTATGATATGTGCCTGTCAGGGTCAAGTGGGACAAATTGGACCTCAGGGAGAACAGGGAGCTAAAGGGGAACCAGGTCAGCAGGGACTAAAGGGAGAGGCAGGAGCTCCAGGTCCATCAGGGGATCAGGTTAGTGAGATTTTCATGCACCTACTAAATACACCTTAAACAAACTAAATGTTTGTCTGTATGGTCCCACAGCTGAATGAAATAATTAAATCCAAATATTCCTATGGATACACAAATCTTATGAATTACATGTGCAGGGTGATGGTGGTCTGCCAGGAATCAGAGGTCCTCCAGCGCTGCCAGGTTTGGAGGTGAGAGCTACACCACTATTGAGTATAATATCATCACTTGTGATGTCAAGACTCCCTCCCCCCCCAACAGTTTTCTATTCTTTCTTTTTCAGGGCCTTCCTGGAGAGATGGGACCCCAGGGTCCACCAGGTCCTGCAGGGGCTCCCGTAAGTGTTTGGATGTGAAACACTTAAGGTGATGACGTTAGATGTTGACTGGCATATAATTTGTTTATCAGTCAGTCAATCCTTAGTGAAAAGCAATCAAATCAGTATGTGTGTGAAAGAAAAAGCATGAGAGAGCAGCGAATTGCAAATAGCTCACAATATGTAAAATTAGTCAAACACTTGTCTCCATCAAAAATATAAAGATAACCAGATAACAAACTAGCTTCACTATAGTGTTTTATAGTATGATGGATAGATACTAGTGTTGACATTTTTTTATGAAAACTGTTAAACAAAAAAAAAATATTCTCTAGATTTTTTAAGTCCACTATCTTAAAATACATGCAACTCCAACCCTCAATTAAAAGTTAAAAAAATCTATCAAATTCATCAGTGGGTGGTAGAGAAAAGGAGTCATGCACTTTCCATAGAAACTTGGAGACCGTGTAAAGTTAGTTCATCTCAACAACTCAATCACAAAGATTCACTGAGAACACTGCAGTGCTCTAAAAAGATATATATTTTTTTTAAATCCCTTGATACAAAACTTAAAATATCCGCTTTGATGAAAATCACATTTTTTACCTTGTTAATATGCCCATGTAGTGTTTTGATGTACTACAACACACACTTTGACTGAAGTAAGTAGTCAGCGTGATGGCTTGGGATTTCTGCCTTGATTCTGCAGTCCACCTATGAAATTATGTAATTTTAACTAAAAGGAGTTTTTAGGGTTTATTCAATGGCTGGAGTGGGACTTAATTAAGAGAGATCCAACATCCCCAGGACCAGGTGAGAATCTCACCTCAGTAAGGAGTAATTTACTCTTCATAACTATGAAGGTACAGGAGGACTCCCTTCACATTCACCTCAGTAAGACAACTGCGTCAGCATCACAGATGCAAACCTAATCAAGTTAGAGAAACATCAAAGAAGGAGTTAAGAAGAAATCTGGCAATTTGAATGTCATAATTTATAATGATGTCCTGAAAACAAAAAGGTGGGTGTTAGTAAAAACTCTATGCACACAACTAAAATTAAAACTGTATTTGTCTGTGAGTCCGACAACTCACTTCCTGCTGGCCTGGGAATGATCAGCACAGAGAGATTTGATTTGACCTAATATACCGACACTACAGTTTGTCAGTGTGAGTAACAGGTTGGCAAATATTTGCTGTATGTTGAACAAGGCAGCTGGGGTCAAGAAGAAACAATAAGAATCGACCTATATTTAGCACTGTGTGCTAAAATCAACTTCAGCTGCACAAACAGACACATTTACATCTCTTCCATTTAAAATTGTAACTCAATTTTGGTACATGAGGCTTCGAATCACCCCCCAAAAAATCTACTTTTTGAGTGGGCATAACTGCGGACTCTGTAATGTGGTCAAACCTCCCCTTTTCACATGCTGGGTGAATTAATGCAATAAAAATGAATACCTTTACCTTTAAAAAAAAATTAAGGTTTCATTCTGAGTCTCCACTAGCTCCTTTGATTGAGGATTGTTCATATACTCCCATCTCACATTAGTACAGCTCTAGTATGAGAGAGGCAATCATTCCTTAATTCATTTACATTATTTCAATGGTTAGAAACTAGATTTGATCTGTGGAATGCTCACTTTTTCAGATATTTACAGTTATGTAACTTTGTCACACAAAACACTGCATCCTTTCCCTAATAAATCAATTAGTACACCGATGTAATCTATATTTTTGTCGATTGTTCCCCCTCCCCACTCCCCTGCTGTCCTGCACTCACTGCTCCAAGCGTAATTGTGCTTGAGCATGGTCACCTTTTGTACATACGTCATCGCATTGAAAAAAAAATGACTACTATTTGGACTCTTATTGTTCTGAGACGGCACATTATACTGCGATTTATCGATTATGCAATGTGGTGATTGATTTTTGCAGAGCCAGCAAGAAACAAAGGAGGCATTCAGATATATTGTCACGTGTGAGTTGCGTACGCATTGTTGCACTTGTGTGTGAGCAGCTCTACTGTGCAGAAGTACACCTCTTTCAACCATGCCACGGCCAAAGAAGCGTGCCGTACTTAAGCATGGTGCAGACCGCTCCCACTAGTCAAAAATGTCATACTTGGGCACGGTATGGTTGGCCGAATATCAATGCACACTAAGAGTAGCCTGGGCAAATGATTCAAAATTCATGGACAAAGCCCAAACAATCTTACATTTGTCTATGTCTAGTCTGTGCTAGACATAGAATTTTGCAACTTAAAATATTGAATAGACATAGAGGGACCTATGTTCAGATGCTCTTCATTGGCTATAGCTCTGTTTTCAGTACAAACATCCCGGACATTCTCTTCAGGAATCTGGACCTCTCCTCTCAGCTCTGCAAATGTGTCATGGACTTTCTCACAAGCCACCCCCGGTTTATCAAGCTGGGCCCCAACCTCTCTTCCATCGTCATTCTGATCATTCAGTTTTATATGTTGAGTCCACTACTCTACTCAGTCTACACATAAGACTGTACACCCTCCTATTTTTCCAACTCTGTAATAAAATTTGCAGATGACACTACAGTAGTGGGCCTCACTTGGGTGAAAATGAGTCAGACTTCAGGGAAAAGGGGAACAAACAGACCCCGTGGTGTTCTGCAAATAACCTGACACGTAATACAAAGACAATAGAAGAACTGATCCTGGTCTTCAAGAAGCGGAGAAATGACCAACCCGCCCAATCTTTATAAATGGAGACTGAGTGGAAGGTTCACAGCTTTAAATTTCTGACGACCCACATATCCGACAAACTCTTCTGGTGGATAAACTTCACAGCTGCTGTGAAGTAGTCACAGCAGCACCTGCGCTTCTTGCGAGTCCAAGTCAAGAAGAACAACCTGTATATTATGCTGCTGGTGATTTTCTACCTCTCTGCTATAGAGAGCACTCTAACATACTGCCATCACAGTGTGATATGCAGGTTGTTCAGTGGCTAAAAGGAAAGCTGTACAGAGGGTCTTAAAGACTGTACAGAAAATCATTGGCTGCCTTCTTCCCTAACTCAATGATATTTCTGACACCCGCCACCTTTCCAGAGCAAGAGAACATTATTAGGGACTCTTCTCACCCTGGACATCACAGATTTGGCATTCTGCACTCAGAGAGGTGGTATACTCTATAAAAACACACAAGCAGACTCCTGAACAGTTTTTTTTCCAAAAGCCATCCAAACTGTCAATGCACATACACACAGTGGCTCTGTAATGCACTTTATAAGAACAATATATTCAACTCACGAATTTATTATCTGTAAATTATTTATTATCTTTATTATCAATATATAAATTAATGCAATACATCAAGCTGGTACTTGTACTTACAACACTTTACTTCTTACCTGCCTTGTTTTTTGTTTTACCTTTTTTTTTAGGATTTTTTGTGATTGATTGTGTGTGTGATGCAGTACGTATGTATGTTGTAGTATGTTTAACACCACTGTGATAGGCAATCACAATTTCACAGTACCATAAATATAGTGAGATCTAAATGAAGGTACTATGTCTTATCTTATCTTATCTTATCTGACTTATTCAAAAAAAAGCTTTATAAAACATTTCCACAAATAAATGTATGTGCAGTCATCAGCCTCACTAGCTTCTATGTTCTGGCGCTACCCTAGAGTCACAAAATATTGGCGAAACATTTTTCAGTCAGACATCCTGGGTGGACCTGTGGATTCTAATCCCCTGGCAGCACTCTATGGAATCTGATGTTGTGTTAACAATGTTAAAATGGAAGCAAACATGAGCTCCTACCCATTTAGCCTTCATGTAGGATGTTATGGCCCACTTGCACTTGGAAAACATTAAATTCTCAGTGAGAGGATTTGGAGACAAATTCTATTGCATCTGGCAACCCTTTATAGACCACCCCTAACTACTATTCGTATAACTATAACTGACCCATCTGACCCATCAGTTGTGTGTGTAATTTCAAAACCCCGATAAAAAGTGTTAAGAAAATAAAAATCAACTTAAGCTTTAAAAGTGGAAATGTGTGTGTCTGAATACCACTCATCTTAACAACAAAATGATTTTAAAAAATGTGCTGCATTACAGGGAGCACAAGGCGGACCAGGACCAGAGGGAAAACATGGAATGAAAGGGGAGAAAGTAAGATACCAGTGTTTCTGTGTGTTTCTTTGTCTTTTTCCATCGTGAAATGTAATTTACCGTCATTTTGGATATTCTAGCTTTCCACAACTTTTCACGCTGGGCATTTTGTACAGCAAGAGCAATATTAATAAGATTAAGATGTGATTGAAACATACTGTACATCTCTACAACATGAACAAGGTCAGTATTTTGGGGAAATACCTGTGCCTTCATTTTGTTGTTAAATATAAAGCTACTGCCAGCAGCCAGTTATCTCACCATTTGTTAGCACAGAAAAACAGCTAGTCCGATGTATAAAAGTTTACTTTTCACCTTTCACCTTTTCACTTGTCCAGTTTTCATTTTTTTTCTCTACACATGTTGTAAGATGTAAATAAATACATTTTCAAAATGTTTAACTATCATAAAGCCTTTTTTTCCACCTCAGAATGTGTTTAAACAATTAAAGTCTGATGGGTACCAAGGCTTGTTCAGCAGCACCCTGAGCTGGTTTACTTACACTGTGAATAATGAAATGAAATGTCTTTAACTAGTATGGGATCTGAGTAATTTTCACCTAAAGTCAAACTGTCTCCATATATTCTAATCAAACACGACAGATAGTTTTGTGTTATGCACGTATGTTTCGATAGCAGTTGGACCCCAGTTGGACTTGAATGTGAGACCAGCTCTAAATGTTTTGCGTGGAATTCTTCTTTACTACACATAGATATACTTATGTATTTTCTGACTAGTCTCACCAAAGTCTTTTTTTTTTGTGTCCCAATCATTAGATGATAGCTCGAAAATAGAACCGCTGCTAATTGGTTCCTTTTCCATTTGGAAGTTGTCAAAAATGTGTTTGTGTTTTACTTCGACAGGGCGACGATGGCAAGAGTGGATCACTAGGGAAGAGAGGTCATGTTGGAAGGAGGGTAAGAGCTACCCTCTAGAGCTAGAGCTGGAGAGAGTTTCAGCCTCAAAGTTTGGTTCTAAGTAATGAAAGGAGGTCATTTTCTCTTTGATGCTAGTATTTCACAAGTTACAAATATGTCTATTTTTGTTGAGTGTTTAAAAAATGAATTTTGAGGCAGCTACTGTGTCATATCTGCACAGTATTAAAGTAATTTCATGTGCATCCCTTCTTACTTTCCACGGCATCATTTAAAACCACCACAGGGGAAACGGGGGAAGGCTGGAGTCAGAGGGACAAGAGGAGGCAGAGGACCAAAGGTGGGGCACATGGAATCCAGGCCACAGGCTCTGTGTATATGTCGTTTAATGTACAAGCAAACAATAGATTGTGTTTTGTTATTAAGGGTGAAAAAGGAGACACAGGACAGGTTGGTCTCATCGGGTGGCCAGGGCTCATTGTAAGTCAATTTATTTGTTCTTTAAACACCCATTCATCAACCCATTTTTATGTCACAGCAGAGCATATCTGCACATAAGATCTGAAATGGCCTATTAAGTGATCTGTCTCATTAAATGATTTGGAGAAAATACATCAACAATGTTTTAAAAGTGCATTTTATTAGTGAAGTGATACCCACTTGCCATATTTGCTTTTTTTTTTTTCACTAAGGGAAACCCGGGCTTACCTGGAGAGCAGGGGGATCAAGGTGAAAAGGGGAAAAAGGTAAACATATATCTGACACAAGATCATTTAAAGCTGAATAACCAAACCCAACAGGTTCTTGTTTGACTTTGTTCAAACATTTCTAGCTTTACTTTGTTTTTGTTAAATTTACTCTTTAACTCAGATTCCATAAAAACCAATACTGTAGCCCTACTTTCATTTGTATCCCTCTAAAAGTTCCTCATGAGATTGAAAGAGGTTTACTGTACATTTATTTAATCAAGACAATCAGGACTGCTGGAAAATAAAAAAACATGTTTATTGTCAAGATTCTTCATGAAATAGCATTGTAAATATGTGTAGGTTCATCCATTTTTTTTTATCACCTCTCTTATTTATTTAAAAAATAAAGACATTCAGGAAATTCAGAATTCTCTTGATACTGAGCTGCTGTTATGGTCAGACTCATTTTTTTTTTTTTTTTTAAATGTTTTTGTCATAAGGGTGAGAAAGGAGACACTGGACTGCCTGGACCACCTGGACCTGATGGCATGAAGGTAAGAGCTGTTGAAGATAATCAAAACAAATGGTAATGTTTGGAAGGAAAACATAACTTACTGGACTAATATTTCTAGTAATGAAATCAAAAATAAAGATAATGCATAACACACACTCTGTGTTGTAGGTGTTTTCCTTGTAGTTGGTATTACAAGCACTACACTTTGCTAATATACAATTCTGTTACATTTCATTGAAATGAAACCGATTATTTTTGCATACCAGTACCCACGTCTATCAAATAAACAACACTAAAGTGACAAGGAGCCTTGACAGAAGACAAATTTACAATTCTAATCTGAAATTTTGTGTTCTATATAGCAAGAGAGTCACAGCATAGGAACTCTAAAACAGTGGAATCGCAGACATGAGTTCCTCTGAAACCTAAATCTGATTGTACAAACTGAAATCCACTGGAAATCCAGTTAATATTTGGTGGCATAGCACGATCAGACAGTTTTAGTGTCATAGAGGGGAGCGTTGTAGTGTTTAGTGCTTTTTAGGAAGGCATTAGCTGGTTCAAATTTTTCCAAACTAACACTACTAAGCTAAACCAAGCTAGCTTGTGATCACAGTGTTCATGTTGCCCTGAAGTGTTTGTCTGTACTGTTACAGTCTGCAGATGTCAAAGTGTTAGCAGCAAAAGAGCAGTTTACCATGAGTGTTTCTGATCTATTTATCCAGCAACAATGATGTGTCTAATTGTTACAAGATGAGCATGGCTCATAATGACTCATTGTGTATAAGACTGAATGAGGAAAAAAATGCAATATCTTCTCAGTAGATTATAACTAAATTGCAGTGGATACTATTATTGTAAAGTGTTCACTACAAAAGCAGTTTAGAGTTTAAGTGGTTTTAAGTTATGGGGGAAAAAAGTTAAAAGTTCCTCAGATTAGCAGCTGCTTTGATGAATGAATACTCAAACTGGTGCCGCTGTAATAACATTTTTTTCTCTGGTGACATTACTGCACTCACGGAACGTAAATGTGCAGCTCAGCAATCTATAGCCCCCTCACAGAAAAAAGAAATTAGTGAAAGGGCAACACTCTTAATACTCACTTTAATTTGAAACTCTATACATCAGCAAGTGGGATATGTTTTTGGCATCAGTTTCCATAGTGATGTAACTGGCTTGAAAGAGAGCAGCCTTTGTCACACAAAAACTTCAGACTGAACATACCTGACTTACCCATTAGCCTCACTTCATAGGACAGTCCTGGAATTGCTCTGAATTTGGTACAATTACCAAAACATTTTGTAACTTTGCCAATTTGTTAAGATAATTTAGTCATGAGAAATGTATAAAACATCTTGAATACAGGGAAATCACAGAAACATTTATTTCATTCTTTTCTTTTCCAGGGTATTCGTGGTCCTGTTGGGTTACCAGGACCAGTGGGTCTAAAGGGAGAGCAGGTGCACAATATTAAAATTGTCGTTTTGCTTTCTCTCATGTTTGGAAGGTGGAACTATTACTATATTTAAATATGGTTTATGATGTCTCTCTTTCTCACTGTGTCTTTTTTAGGGACATATTGGTCTACCAGGACTGAGGGGTACACTAGGGATGCCAGGACTGCCTGTAAGATAGCATATTTTATTTATTGTACTTTTTTGTTACTGGGTGTTAAATCAGTGTCTAACTATGTATATTACTAGTATTTGTTTTTCCTAGTTTGATTGTAACATTGTTTATGTTTCTGCTTGTTTTATAAGAACATTGCAAATATGTTTACATTTTTCCTTTTGGATATATTACACAAGTAGATTTAAGCTATGACTTTTCTGCTTTTTGACACGGTTTCATGTTTTGAATTGAAATTCAAGAGTGACTCAGAGGCTTTTATTTCTGAAATGTGGAGAAAGCCCAGAAGTGGAATGTGTGAGGGGAATGTTATAGTTTTATAATAACTCAAGTCATACCCATAAAGTGCAGAATGTTATCTGTCAGCCCACTAATCTTCTCTTCAGCTGCCAGTTGAGCACATAATGATGGTGCTCAACCCACTGTATCTTAAAAAAAAAAAAAAAAAAAATCCATTGACTTAGATTATAAAATGTGCAAAACCACAGCTGATGAGTTGCAGATAAAAGCAGCCTGGAACTCTTTGTATATAAATCCATTTCATGCTGAAAAATCGTTCTAATGCCCTTTTCTTCTCCTGTTCTCCCCTCTGTCACAGGGTTTGTTTGGATTAAAGGTATGATATAAACAAATACAGCACAGTCCTCCTGACAGATTAAACACACCTCAGCTCTGTCTCACTGTTATCTGAAGCCCTGGAGGATTCTCTATGTCAGCGTCACTCTGGTTTATGTTGATGGCACATACATATAATCATCAAGCTGTCACACTAAGGAGTCAGTGTTAGAATGTAATGACATTTTGTAGCACTCTTTATTTCCATACCAGTTTTTTTAATGGTTAATGGTGTGATACTACCTTGTGGAATATCCCAGTCTTGTATATTATACTTATCAGATTCTGTTCCATCTGCAGGGTTTGAAAGGCTACCAGGGTTTGCCTGGTCTGCCTGGCCAGAAGGGGCTCCCAGTAAGTTAAAGATAAAAGAAAAAGCAAACAAAAAACATTGGTTTAGTTAAAAATGTTCTCATATGTATATAAAGCACTTGTGATAAACTGGATAGCATAAAACCAAAGAGACTGACAAAGTATGGGTTTATTTATTATTTCAATGTTGAATTTAGGTTATTAGTAGTTGATTCAACATTATTAATTCAAGAAAATCATCAAAATGTGTAATATCTTAATTAATCCTCGCTGCCTTATCACTGAGTTGTTGAGTGAATGGTAACAAATGAATCTGGTATTTTTGTATTTGTGTATACTTTTACTTCACATTTGTGTTTAGAGATCTCTATACAATGAAAAGAGGTTTTTCAATATATGGATGTAATATTGTTTTAAACTTTAAACATCGTGTGCATCTTATTGTGTTTTAGGGTCCACCTGGTCTTCCTGGACCCCCAGGACAGTCATTAAACATGACACTGACTCATCTTAAGGCAAGAGGTTTATGTATTATAGTCCGGTTTAAGATTACAATTTATAACATATGGCCAGACGTTTAGAATAAGTCAAAATACAAACTTAATCAACATGAAAAGAAAGCACGGCGTTAAAATTATGTCACAGACATCTGCGTATTGGATTACAGAGATGTCTACTGAAGTTAGTGAAGTGCCTGAAAATGAAGTAACGCCAGCCTGTACTGTCTTATAATGCTACTTTGTGCCACTCTAAAGGCAACACTCTGATACCCCTCCGATTTAGCTGAAGATGAAAATCACGTTGTTGACCTTGATAACATTTCCAAATGGTGTTTCTTTTTTTTAATGTGCTACTACACGTCATGACCAAATTAAGCAGTCAACATCATGGCTGAAGATTTCTGCTTTTGGTCTGCAATCCAACAATGACAGTCTTAAAAAACACATTCTTCTACATATGAAAGCTAAGGAACCAATTCTGATGACTTGTGGGAATAGTATTAATGTTATAGACACAAATCTGCCCATTCTGATGCATCAACTTGTAGGCGACCTTGTGCAGGCACCTCTTCCTCTTCTTCCATACAATCCATGTCCATGTAAAGGAGTAGGACTTTAAAACACACTTCATTCGAACTGAACTTAACCTTAGTAGAGTTTAGCAAAACTGTCCAAGTTCGTCTTATGACAATCAACTCTGATATGGTCAAAGAAAATCTTAAATTCATTAAGTAAGGTGTATAAATAGTACAACTCTCTACACCCATTTTCACTGACTGCTCATACCTGACTATCCAGCTCCTCTGCTGCTTCATGTCTCCTGTCCTCACCTGATATGTCCTATCATCCACAAAGTCATAGCATTACAATATTATTATATTCTGGGCCCTATATTTTCGGAACCACCTTCAACCTTTGGCCATATTTAACAGTTTATTCTTTAAAATAACTGAAGTTTACAATGACCAAGACCATATGTACATAAACCAACATAACATGAATAAAATGTCTATCAAGTCAAAGTAAATCAAATAATCTCAGTGTAAGTGTTTTTTTTAATTAATTTTCTCTCCATACCCAGGGCCTGATATATGTGTCCGATAAGCCCAACTATCCCCTGATTCAGACTCTCCTAGACTCTTTGCAGCAGGATATTCGGCTGCTTGTGGATCCTCCTGATGGCACCAAGGGGCATCCTGCCACTACCTGCCTGGAGCTGTGGCTCTGCCACCCTGAATACAGCAGTGGTCAGTTCCTGAAACAATCTTTTTTATTATTATGGTTGTTATTAAAAATCTCACTAACCTCTTCTTAACTTTTTTTCTTAGGAATGTATTACATTGACCCCAACCAGGGCAGCCCAGCCGACGCTCTGCTAGCCTACTGCAACTTCTCTCCCACGTCAAAACAGACCTGCCTTTATCCTCAAGACTCACAGGTATAAAGACAAAGAGAAGGGCTACAGAAAACTGCACTCTCTGGATCGATTCCGTGTCCATTAACCTTACATAGTCATGTTTTGTGACCTGATTCTCAGTTTTATAAATCATCAGCTCACAATTTCATACTGATGACTGAGACTTAGGCATTGCATTCTCCCCTCATAAACTGCTACCGATCAATTTCTGATAAACACAACATAAGACAATGATAGTGATTACAAATCAGAACACTGTTGCATACTGTACTATTACCAGGAGTTAATGAACTATACATCTAAGAGAACTCTGAATGGGTGATATAACGCATTGCACATTGGTAACGTAAGGTATTATGTAAGGTAATAAGGCTCAATTCAAGGTTGACCAAATATCTACCATAAAAGTACAAAAGTAATTTTAAACTAACAAAATACAGTACATTCAATTTTTTTCACAAATACATTTTTCATTGTTTTTTAATTAAAATGTCAGTTTGTCGTTAACCTGTTTGTCTTCACCCCTCCCTCTTAATTTCTTGTGTAAGGGTACACTCATACTAGGCCATCCATTTCATGCCCAAGCATAATTTACTCACAAAGTCCGGACTGTCTGACTAGTGTGAGCACTCCATACCGTGCTTAAGCATGGCACACTTCCTTGGCCCTGGCATGGTCGGAAGAAGTGTACTTCAGCATGCGTATGGAATGCAGACATGATAATATAAATTATTGCCTCCCTTGTCTTGTACTGCCTTTGCAAAAATCAATCACTGCATTGTATAATCGATAAATCCATGAATGTGTGTGTGCCATATAAGAACAAAAAAACTCTAAATAAACCGCAAAGTCAGTAAAGTTCCCCCAAAATGATGATTACAAGTTATAATCGTGCTAAGGTACGGATGTGCGAACACTGTGTGTGTTTTGACGATGTAGTGTTGCCATACCAAGTTGTCCAAGATGGCTGATGCACTCGTACTTGTGCTACTTAAAACAGGCTGTGACATCATTTACTGTAGAACAAAGATTGGTGATGTGAAAATTCCTCAAAAGTAATGCTTGGGCAACATGAACCCCTGGTGGTTGGCTGCAGAATACATTATACGCTCCTTCAGCTCCACATTAGAAGGTAGGACATGGACCAAACAAAGAATTAAACGTACACGGTGCTCTTGCTCTAAATGATGTCACCAACTCAAATCCTGGATGTTTCGGCTTCATTATAAAACAGTGTAAAGAAGCCTTAGTTAAGTTAAAAAAAAAAAAGTATAATTTACAGTATTGACACAAAAGGACAAATTGGTCCCTTTCACCATGCACCTTAGCCTTTTGGGAATATCAGAAATATCTGTGGTATTGCTCTGTAATATATTCATTTTTCATATTCATTGTTTTTGCTTATTAAATTAAGCTTTATCAAAGAGGACTTGTCTCCATATCGTAAGGATATGAGCATTTTACAGGTAATCAGTGATACACAGGATATCAGGATGATCAGGACACAAATGTTATTATTGTCATTCTGTAGTGCTTTCTATATAAAAACACATCTCATCTTATCACTGTCAATGCAAAATAAAGAACTGACTCACTCAACAAAAGAATAATGATATGTTGATCAGTGGCAGCCAGCTTGCATCTGGTGCATGCTTGAGCTGCATGCTGATCCAGAGTTTATCAGCAGCTGGCTGAACATCATTGGCATCCACCAGACTATTAAATGGAAGCAGGACTTGATATAAATTTTCAAATGTGTGTCTTCTTTTTCTGCCTGCAGTTGAGCATGAAAGCCTGGATGGTAGACTACACTGAAGAGGGATATTTTCAGTGGCTCAGCAAGCTGGATCAGGGGTTTCAGGTGAATAAAAACCTCAGAAGGAAAACAAAACAATGTACTGACTGTAAATAAGTCCAATATTAATATGTGTTAAGACTACATTCATTGATGTTGCTGGATGATTGAAGAAAAATCCACAACAATGCACTATAACAATATGTATGTTTTATGACAGAATGTATGGTAAGGTAGAATGTTACATGTATGTTACAATAACTGTAACATACATGCAACAGAAAAATGCCATGACACAGCAAAATGAAAGCTGTACCAAAAGATTCTATTATTATTAGTTTCACTATCCAGATGCAAATGTGGTCCAACTGCGCTTCCTGAGGTTGCACAGTAGCACTGCAATCCAGAGCATGACCTACTCCTGCCATCCAGGGCACAGACTGGGCCAGATGGAGAGAGACGTCAAATACCTCACTGACACGAGGACGCAGAGTTACCTTGGAGCACTTAAAAATTGTGAGGTATGTAAAGCATTCTTTCCCTTTCTCACTGCGTTCCTGATAGGTCTGCAGTATCGCCATGCTGATGTTGTTATGTCAAATCTTTACATTCTCTTTCCTGTGTGACAGCCCAGAGAGGAGAATCATTCAGCCCCTCAGGGATCTGTGTTTGAATTTGAGGACCTCCAGCTGCTTCCTCTAAGAGACATAGCAGTACAAGGAGGTGAACACTTCACACACCAGTTCAGCTTCACTGTGGGAGCTGTGTGTTTCAGCTAGTGGATGGGGGAAAGCTGGAAACCTCTGTTCAAATCAGAGAAGACCACTGGAGCAGCTCCTCAGAGTGCTTTTCCCTCATTTTCTTCTCGTTGTGGTGGAATTGATCCCTGTCGAGTGAAGTAAAGTTCAGTGACTCCATATTTCTGAAAGTGAGAGTATACAAGCATTTCCAAACATTTTTCATGGAGAATCAATTTTGTTTACAAAGACGTTTTTATTCTATTGAATAATTTAAAAATGTATGTTTTTTTATGCTTAATATACTTTTTTTTTTTTTTTTTTTGGATTTTTAGGTATTTTAGGCTTCTTCATAGCCTGCCTATTTTGTATATAAAAGTCAAACTGTCTTAAATGACCTCTTACAAAATGACCTCTTCAGCACTGGGGACACAGCTACTGTCATTCTATTAGCTGTATGTGACAAGGCCAGTAAGCTCTCACTGTAGGTCCACTATTTCCATATGGAAAAGGTAAACTCAGATGTTTCACTTTTTTTAAGGGTCTGGTCAGCTTTTATTTGAAAGACCAACATTTATTTAATCCCAAAAACAAAAAAAGGAAGACAGTCATATATCTTATACATACTTGATGTTGTTTTTCGTCAACTGCAGGACAAAATTTCTTCATTTTGTCAAAATACAAAAGTTTTTTTTGATGTTTTAAAAGTTTCATATAACTATGTTTTTTATGTCTCAGGAAGGATACAATAATGCTATATTCAGTACATGGGCAATGAAGCTGCTGTTGCTACAGCATGTGGCCAGTTTTGTAGTTTAACACTCGCAGACTTAATGGCATTATGTGGAATATTCAGAAAATCCATGTTATAAATGAAATGGGTGACAATGAACTGCAGTCAACATTCTTTTACTCACCCATATTCTCTTTAGGCGCAACCAAGCAGCATCATGGGCAACGTCCCAAACAGTGACAGGACATGCACAAGACTGAACTCTGAATGTAGGAAAATACATCACAGTCATATTTCAAACAAAGTTATAATATACAATTATGTCAAGTATCATTGGCAAAAATCAACCAAGTTTGACATAATAAACAGAACTTTCATTGATTCCATTAGCAGGTAAAGTAATTTGGCTAGCAAGCCAACACATGCAGTATATTGGGTGTTGGTTGCTTCATAAAGATAGCAGATAAAGTCTTTTGCAAAGGGCAATAGTCATTTTGTACAAACGGGATCACTGGACATTTGGATAAATTAACATGATGTCTGTGCAAGAAGTGTCATTGTTGATCCCACTTCTTTTCTGGTGAGACAATTATCTGTCACTTTCAGTTCACAGTTGGATTCAGAAATAGAGTATGTTATGTGTGGCTCAGATTGTGTCTCTTGTGAACCGTTTGTACAGGAAACTGAAGCAGCCAGTTGTCAGCTGTAGTTTCCCGAGTAAATGCATGCATGCATGCATGTATTTGACATGAGCAGCAGCAGGTCATTCCTCCTCCTGAGCCACTGTGGAAACTCATGAGCCCTGTCTACTCTGCCGAGCCCAGAGACACAGCTGTGGCAGCCACATACGTTTTTGTGTTTAGAGCAGAAGCTACGGCTCACAATTTGCATCGCTGCTTGCTGTTTGTTTTACAAACCAACTGCAAGAAAACACAGACACAATCAGAGAACACAGCCCTCTGTGCCTGATTTTAACTGTGAACTCCTCAGAATTGAGATATCCTATACTCCCCAAGTGGACTGAAGTGGGTTATCCAGCCAGTCAGAAGCATAGCAGGGTGAGTCTTAACGAGAAAACTAGTCAGATCCATAATGGACCATTTTTATGGCAACAATATTGACATGAAATTGCAGGTAAAATCAGATGTAAATAATAGAATTTAGCAACCTTCAGTTTCATTTAGCACAGCAGAGCCTATGCAATGAGCCGACAAGAACAGCACACTGACTCTATTCGACCTGTGTGAAACTGAACCTTAATTAAGGTAGTTGTGAACACATCTTGCTCTTTCTTGTTAAAATGGCTGGTACAATAAAGGTTTATGACACAATACCTGTATCCTTTACACTCACACTACGAGTGGTCACTTGCAGTGTTGCACCAATAATAATCTGTAGCAGGAAGTAGCATTTTCCCCATAAACCACAGATTTCTTTGTTTGTTTCCAGTTTGCCATCCACAATTATAAAATTTTAGATAGATTTTTTTCCGTGAATTCCAAATGGCAGTGACTTCAACTGATTCAGTGTCAAGCTTTACAGGTTAAAGGTCAAGGCCAGCAAAAATTCTTATTTGTTAACATTGGCGAAAATTTCTAAAAGTCCTATCTAAGCCAAATCGCAACCATTTACTGTATGTGCTCTCTGAGTGCTCCTATTAATAAAGAGCACAGTTTATGCCGACTGTAAAAAGATATAGTCTGAATAGGCACCATTTGTCCATTTGGTATGTACATTATTTTACACATTTATGAATAACAGTCATGACAACACAACAATAGTACATTCTCTTTTGCTGTAATGTAAAGATCAGGCTAAATTTGGCTGTGCAGAATTTTGAAAAAATGTGGTACTGCACAGGACCTGCAGAGCTTCTCTGTCCTTTCAATGAAAAAAAAAAAAAGAACCTATTATACAACCTACTTAGTCTTGAGTAACTGCTGATAGCTTGAATTTTTGCTTCATTTTATCTAAGCAGTATTTGGGTCTAAAACCTCAAAAGAAAGCATCTCAGCAGAATCAGGATTTTGTGTTTAAGTCAGAAAGGTGATCTTCAGTGAACAACGGGTCATCATCTGCAGGGAGTAGATTAATTTGAGTGAGATCTCAGGGAGTCTGTGGTGAGAGCAGAGTCTACTGGTTCAGCCAAAACAGAAGCTTTGCAGCTGGAAACACCAAAACTTCATGTTTTTTTTTTGCTTTATACCAAATTCCCAACTAAATTGTTCATAAAAATAAGGTGTGCCACTGCTATAAAAGGGGAGAAATGTGATTAATCTTAATCTCAACAAGTAAAATTGGACACTTGGAATTTTGGAATTTAACCACAGGTTTGCAATTCTTGGCTGGTGTTTATTGTTTCACGTTTTCTCTTTGTATTTGGATTTTCATAGTCATTGCTGGATTGCCTTAGCTGGCTGAGACAAGTGATTATTACTTTTACTATTTGTTTTGTATAAGTGATCATTTTTTACAACATAAAATGGCATGCTGGACATCTGTCTGATGGGATCCTGCATCAGTTTATTCAAAGAATTCTGTCAGGTGTATTCAAAAAAATGAATAAATACCTATACAAACATTGATGTGTATTTCATCATCATTAGTTATTCACATGTGTATGTCAAATTCATGGAAATTTATCTGACAAATGTTTACTAGTGGGAATGGATGAAAAGTAAGTGGAATCATTCTGTTATGACAAAGAATGTTTCTAAGAAACTTTCATCTATTTGTTTAGAACTTAGAACTGTGACCAAATTTAGCTGACTGATATTGACATCCCTCAAGCCAGCAAGACTGAAAGTTAAACTAAATTGAAGTCACATTATAAAACACTAAAAGTTTACCTTACTACATTTATGAAGTGGTAAAAGAAGCAGGTAGAGAGGCTGAATCCTTCATAGGTCTGCTTCCTCCGATCCCCGTGGCTGCTAGGCCCTGCTGTTGGTTTCCCTGCAATCAGCTGGCTTTCAGCACGATATAACCACAAAACCCAGTAGGCCAGGAGAGAACCAAAAACAGTCAGTGATGTTTCTGGTAATAGAGGTAATAGCAGCAGTGACAGCATTAAAATAAGTCACAGCAGTGTCAGTAGTGGCATTTAATACTGTAGAACTCACAGTAAGAGTTGCAGCAGGTGACAATATATATGCAGTTTTTTGTAAGTTGTTTAAGGAAGCAAATTTTGAAAGGAAGTTGAATAAATGCAAAGTCTTCTCAATTTTGGCTTTAAATTTACTTAAATGATAAAGTTTGTGATTATATTTTTGCCTTGATGAATTTAAACATAACATAACTCAAAACATTATAAAAAAACAGTTATCTGACAGAACTCAGTTTGTACATGTTAACAATGACTCTTCTATGTACACCAAAGTTAGCTATGGAGTTCCACAAGGATCAGAGTTGGAGCCAATTCTTTTCATTTCATATATGCTTCCTCCAACTAACATTATCAAAAAACATGATATTAATTTTGACCGCTATGCAGATGACACCCAGCTATATTTATCCTTCAAACCTAACGAAACCAACAGACTAAATTTCAAGTCTGTCTTAGAGATATTAAAATGTGGATGACCTGCAATTTCTTGCTGCTCATTTCAGATAAAACTGAAATTATTTTTCCTCTGTCCTACACACCTCAGAAATAAAAATTGAATGACATAGTAATTCTGGACAATATCTCCTTAACCTCTACTAGCACTGTTAGAAATCGGGGAGTTGTCTTTGATCAGGATCTGTCCTTTGACTCCCACATAAAATAAATCTCTAGATCTGCCTTTTTTCATTTACGTAACATTGTAAAAATCAGATACTTTCTGTCTCAAAATGATGCGGGAAAATTGGTCCATGCCTTTGTCACTTCACTAAGACCCTCCAGCTGATTCAAAACGCTGCTGCTCGTGTACTCACTGGAACACAAAAAAGACACCATATCTCTCCTGTTCTAGCTTCTCTGCATTGGCTTCCAGTGAAACCCAGAATTGAGTTTAAAGCTCTCCTCCTTACCTACAAAATTCTAAATGGTCAGGTACCTTTGTATCTTAAAGAACTTATAGAGATTAGAACAATTAGAACGCTGTGCTCCCAAAATGGAGGCTTACTGATAGTTAAGATGGATGGATGGATGGGGCTAATATGCAAATTCTATAAGCATTTTCAAATCCTTTGTAATAAAGGAATCAGGGAATGTATGTCTGTTCCTGAAAAGGCCCCATAACCTTTCAGTGGCTTGATTTCAAACTTGGCAGGTGTGTTACTGATGACCCGAGGATGTACCTTTTATTCATTTAGTGCACTCTGGACATGCACAGCGTTTGATATCAATAAAATCTTGTTTGTGTCTGACAGAGATGTCTTTAATATCTTTTACCTCCGCCAAGGAGGTTTTGTTTTTGCCTGTGTTTACATTTTTTTTTTTTCTTGGTTATAAGGATAACTGAAAAATTTACACATTTTGATTTTGGTGGTGATCCGACTTGTCGTGTGGATCTAAGAATTTTTCTTGATTTTGTCGCCTATGGCACTTAACAGTCTGCATTAAACACAACTACATCATAAACAGAAGCAACCTGGACCCAAACGATCCCGCTCAAGAAATTATGGAATTCAGTCACATTTGCTTGTTATTATATAAACATTTAGCCTTTTTTGTCTTTTAGTCAGATGAACATGTCCAAAAGAAACATTAAAATTAACTAAAGTACTAAGTTTAATATAGCTAGTTTTAAACTTTATTTAGCAAATTTAAACAAACATTCATTCCAGTTTTTACCACTTTTCTTCTAAATAATTTAAATCCAAATCTGTGTGGTTATCCCTTATTATGTACTGTACTATAGTGTCCCTCTCCTCCCAGCTTTACATTCCGACCAAAGGATTTTCCTCCTTACATCCATACATATACACATCTTTTACCCTCAATCATAGCCGCTTGCATTTCATCAACCCATCTCTTCTTGGCAAGAAACCGTACCAACTGGAAAGAGCATGTTACCATGTTGTAAGTTACTCAGTAAAAATGCTTATATTTTTGAGAAACATCAGGAAAAAGCTGAACAACAACACAAAATACTTACAAAAAATAATGACTTAGACCGCATATCACTGATAATACCAGCTGCAAAGAATAAAACATACTGATGAAATGTAAGAATTACCCAAGGGTATTTAGCTCCCCTGCGTGTCTGACCACCTTCAGGCAAAGTAACTATTGGCCTGCAAATTCAAATTCAGCATTTTGCATTTTCAACATGAAAGTAATTTATGTTTTTTGGGGTTTTTTTTACAATTTATGTATAATTTACCTTGATTTCCTTGACAACTGACTGCAACGTAACAGGCTAGAGGGTATTGTGTTTGTCAGCTCAATATTATTGCTTTTTTCGGCAGCAACAACATGTATGTCAAGCAAGTATTTCTCCTGTTCTTCAGCGCTTCTGGGAAGACTCCAAGAATGGCCAGCAATGGGTCCTAGTGTAAGTGTAAGTGCAAGTCAATTATATCACTGTGTGAATCAAACAGTTCCATTCAAAAGTTAACAGCTCCCTACAAATACGTGGGTGGTTTCTTCTCCACATGCACTTGTCTGACTGTGTTGGAATTGATGGGGTTCTGAAGTATCAACAGAAACTCCCCAGAACAGGGTTGTAAAAAGGGTTGAACGCTGAGAGCACGTCCGTGCGTCACGTGACTCAGCATAGTCTCGTTAGCTCTCTCTGTTCCGCATCTGTCAACAGCATCATGGTTTGTAGTTGTTCGTTCGCCAACTTTAGCCGTGTCCTCCTCTGTTTAATTTGACACCCCACGTAGCGGCAGCTCGTCTCATGCGACAGTCGGACGGACTGTTTGGTTACATGTTGGTTGTTGTGGCGGCCGAAAAGGTACACATTCAGAAAACAGACGAAGAAGAAGGCTAAGCTAGCTCATCCTGGCCAGCTAACAGCTGTTTAGCTGTGTGGAGACTAGCGGCGCTGTGAGGCAGCCAACCAGGAGCCAAGGTGAGGGGGAGGCAGCACAATGTGAGAGCACTTTTGTTTCTGCAACATATCAGTGATGTGTGGAAGTTGGAAATAAGCCTTCTGGCTCGTTGCTGTGACGTTAAGTGGCTATGCTAGCTGTCTGGTGTGAAGTCATCACTTAACGACACATGTCACACGAGTTCATTCTTGAAATACTGCTGTCAAATCGTATCTATGTGCGTGACCTACTGAGCAGCGGCAGCGGCAGCCTGTGCATTCACAGTGAGAAAACTGTCTTAAATTTAGCTCTGCTTTGATGCTTTATTCAACAGTTTAATTACCCTAAAATTGTTTATCAGCGATAGAAAAGGACCAGCATTCATTG
>KV751320.1:14414550-14426810 GCA_001698575.1 Mola mola | reverse complement strand
GTTTTTGAGGTTTTGGCAATGACACAAAAAATGGTAACAGCACATAATGACTGCGTAAATGGAACCTATCCTTAAATGTGTCCGATAAATGCTGGTGAAAGAACTCTAATCTAGTTAAGCAAAAAAACTTATGATTTAGACAACTTTTTGCTAGAGCTCGACTGATTTATCAGTTGGCTGACATTATCGGCTAATATTGGCCTACCACAAATATATCGGTATTGGTATTTATGTTATCAAAATAGGCTGATATTTTTTTAAAAAATTGTTTTTAAAAAACAGAATTCTGGGAAAGATGCTTTGGATGATTTATGTTGTCTTATTTCCAATGAAGATCACTATTTCAGTGTATTGCCATGTCATTTAGGACATAAAAAGTTCATTGTTAATTTGTAAAATATTATGCCTTTTGCATATAATGATATCAGATTTTTTTTTTTTTTTTACTCTCCAATAATAAATTATTGGCCCAAAAAATCGCATATCAGTTGGGCTCTATTTTTTACCTGTCAATTGTCTCTGAGCTGCTCCACCTTACAATCACCTCCAAACCTACAGCAATACTAACAATGATAACTGTGTTGTAGCACTGTCAGCACTGTCGCCTCACAGCAAGAAGATCCTGGGTTCAATTCCGGGTCAGGGCGTTTCTGTGTGGAGTTTGCATGTTCTCCCTGTGTCTGCGTGGGTTTTCTCCGGGTACGCCGGCTTCCTCCCACAGTCCAAAAACATGCAAACTGGGGGTTAGGTTAATTGGTCACTCTTAATTGCCCGTAGTTGTGAATGTGAGTGTGGATGGTTGTTTGTCTCTATATGTCAGGCCTGCGATGAACTGGCATCTTGTCCAGGGTGTACCCCGCTTTTGCCCGAAGATGCTGAGATAGGCTCCAGCCCCCCCCGCGACCCCTAACGGGATAAGCGGTAGAAAATGGATGGATGGATGGAGTTAAGAAGCAGACAAATGCCTGTTTGCTACATCAGTGTGCACTACCCTTATTTTGGGAAATAGTCACAGTGAGGCTAACTGTGTTTTTTCCTCGTCTTGCTGCAGTTTTTATGCGCTACAACTGTCATCGTCGTTCAGAGGATGTATCCGCCATCCACAAAGGACTTCATCTCTCTGACACTCAGTGATCCTCATAGTCACTCTTACAACAACGGCAAACACCGGAGGCAGTCCTGCTGGAGGGTGAGTGGTCCCATACTGCCCTCCCCTACTGAGATTAAAGTGACCACATGAGCTTTTTTTTTATCATGTTTGACACAGAATTATGTTTTTTTTTTTTTGTTCGCTTGTTTTTATTCATTCACATAAGGCAGTGAGTTGTCTCTGTAGGTCCACAGTACATTTACTTTTGTACTGCCATAATAATGATTTCCTAAAGTGCTAAAAACAATTTCCCACCCCTAATTCAGTCAGTATTTTTCCTGGGAAGAATCCTGCTAGCTGATATACCGAATAGCATATTAAAAGCAACCCTCATAGGTAACACAAACTGTGTAATTTTTCTGTGACCATCTGACTGTGTAATGTATATTTATTTATTTATTTTAATGGTAACTTAGACATAAAATTTGTCAATTTCCACATTGATTGAAAAGGAGCAGAGAAGCTGTTGCATTTTTCTTTCATCTTTTACCCACTTGATAATGTACATTTTTGTTAGATTCAATTTAGAATCCATTATTCATCTTTATCTTTGATTTTTACAAAATCACTGAATTAAATACCTGAGAGATCGAGACATCTCATATTGATGTGGCAATCCTGCCATTAACCAGTCCTCCTCATCTGCAACATTATCATAGTGCCCTGACATAATAAAACCAGATAGTAAAAGGGAAAACTGCCCTTGGTATATACTTGGTTAAATATGTATAGAAAAAATAGTTTTTTGTGGCTGCTTTGTTAAGATTCAGCTCACTTCATTGAGAAGGAGCATTTCTCTCATTGTCAAATGTTATCTTTCTTTGTGAAAATGTATTCCTGAGTTTCAACCTTCCATTGTCATGGAGTGGCAGTAATCAGATAAAAGCATCGCCACAGCACATTATGTGATCACCACGCCTTGATAAAGCCGATTCTCTTCATCTCACCGTGTAGCTCTTTTCATTCATTCTTGTTATCTTTATTTCATAATTTCCTCCTCATGCCTTCTGACTCCAAGCTTCCTTTGTCCTCTTTCTTGGTTTTGATAGTCAGGCTTTACAGGTGTGTCAGGTTGCACTCATCATTTCACATCTCAGGCTTTGTGTTTGCCTTTCCCTCCTCAGATTTCTTCTTTCAGCCTTGTAGAACTGTTTATAATGAGATTGGCTTGTTTGATTACTGGTTTACTATAAGTAATAAGTTCAGTGGCATTAGATGCTACAAAAGCAAGACTACAAGTTTATTTTTATTTAGTAATGAGTGATGTGTATGCTATGTGTTTTCACAGTGCAACATAAACCAGCCGTGTTACTTACTGCCCTGCATTTGAACTATGTCAACATGTGTAGAACAAACCAAACACAACATTTCAGATAAGTGTAGCAGTTAGTCAACACAAGCATAAGGCATTTAATCATGAATTATTTTCTTTTTTAATCTATCTGTAATTTTGAACCTGTTTTTGCATTTAGAATCCCAAAATTGGTATTGACTACTAAGATTATTTATTTTGGCCTCTGGAAAATCAGCACACTTATAGTCTAATCTGTAACAGTTTATTTCAGCAGTATTTCAACACACAGTTCTCTTATACAGCTTTATAGCAAAAATGTTGATCTCTGTGCATCATCAGATTTGAGTAATGTTTATAGATCCTGAGAAATCCTTTTTTTCTGCAATTTATATTCCTTTTTCTAGTTTGTCGGCCTGATGTTTGTACTCTATCAAGCAAAAAAAAGTTTCCTGCCTCCAGCCCACTCTAGAATGAACAAGTGTTTTTATTTTTCTTCAGCGTTACCTAGAATTAAAGTTTCATCTTAGTTTCCAACTTGTCTCACTGTGTTCTTCTTTGAATGGGCCTTGGGTTTTCACATAACCTCTGTCAACTCGTAATTCGGATTACACATTTAGGTCACGACAACACCTGAGCAAATTCTATTTGCTAAAGAAGGCTGTGGATACAAGTAGACGCAGACTGATTGTTCACAGTGCCTATATTTATGAAATAACTCCTAAACTCGGGGTTGATGGCTGCGCAAACTACTTAAGTCAACATCTCACTAGAAAGACCTTTATATTTTTTGTAGATAATAGTTAAAAATTAAAAAGGTACATCCACTTGCATTTTTGGAAGGTTGCCTTGAGTCCACATCAGTTTATTGTTTTACTTAATTAATGTACTTTGAGTTTGATGTTTAGTTAATTAGTTTTGTTTATTTAGGTATACTTCATCTTCCTTTCTTCTTTTTCTTTATTTTCTTAATTCACGTGGTGCTCAGTTTCACTGGAGCCTCAAAACAGGGGACTGTGCTTTTTCCCTTCCTGTTCACCTTAAACACCACAACCATAGACTTTCAATACAACTCTGAAACATGTCAGATTTAGAATTTGTCTGATGACTCCGCAGTGGTTGGGTGTTTAGGGGATGGACAGGATGAGTAGTACAAAGTGATTAAACAGATGATTATTTTCACGATTTGCTTTGTCAGAAATAGTGAGAAATGCTCATGACATTTTTCCAGAAATTTTCAATTTCAAATTGCGTCCTTACTCCAACCCATAGAGTCAATAATACCCAAGTACCCTTCATTAACTGCCAAAATGACAAAGAAAATCAGCAAAACCTGACATTTTGGTTGCTAGAAATATTGAATAATTTTGCTCAGGACTAAAACAATGAATCTATTATCAAAATAATTGTCAATTAATTCTTCCTCAGATCGACTAATCGATTAATTATTGCAGCTCTAGAGGGCATTGAACAAACTGCTGTCCGTCATGGAGAACACTGACCGCTCGCTTCATCCCACACTGGACAAACAGCACAGCACATTCTCACTCACACTGTCTGACAGGGAGGACTCTTACCTCTGTAGAGTTCTGTCTATCAATGTAGATGTCTCTCTAGTTTTTAATAAAGTTAATATGTGCTCCAATGTTCAGCTGCATACTCAAAAATAGATTTACCGTAATACATTTTGTTTTGCAACACACTGGGGATGTGGGATTATCTGTTGATTTTTTGTCATGTAGCTTATTGAACAGCCACATGATTTCGGCCTAACTTGGTACTTCAAAATGCCGAATGAGAATTTCTAGTTAAGATGCAGAAGGATTGCTGTCCCTTGATTCCTCTAAAGGTGACAGTCAGTCATGTTGTTCTAAGCTGATCACACATTATCAGAAAAAAATAATATTGAATCATGGGTATTTTGTTATTAAAAAAGAAAATGGATACAATAATTGTAAAGCTGCAGCAGGAGATAATGCTTATTCTGTTGAACATTCTCTGAAATTCTGTAAAATGAAAATGTCCCTCGAGGAAATGTCTGTTGTGTATTCTGTCACAGCTCGCAGCTGGTGGCTCAACAGTTTTATGGTGTTGCTCAGGTGTTAATTAGAGCAGGTAACTGAGTGGTACCACCACTAAGCCTCCTCTCCTGAGAGTCCCCCAATCTCTCCCCTCCCTCTGCACCGACAGGTTGAGTTGCTCTCCTTGTTTATATGCAAGCCGTCATTTAGCTTAATGCATGAGGTGGAGAGACTTGGAGATGTTAAGTTTCCACAGGGTGAGCCAGACAACGATTGGCTCTTGGCTCTTTTCCTCTCCCACGCTATCATTTTAAAGGAAGCCTAGGCAAATTTGAAATTTTAAGAATGTTAGATACTGCTGACAGACATGTGATTTGAATCTGGAGCTGTTCGACATGTCGTAGTGTAGTAAAGTCTGTTGTTTGTGTTTATCTACCTACAGAAATGGAAGCAGCTGTCTCGGCTCCAGCGAAGCCTCGTCTTTTTCCTGCTGGCTCTGCTGCTCATATTTGGACTGCTGTCATTCCCCAGCATCACAGAGCAGTGGAGAGGTAAACAATGCCCACACAGCACACAGTTAATTCTGATGGCAATACCCTGTGAGAAGATGAGGCTTATTAGTTGGACCGGACTGTGCGCTGTGGTTGGTTGTGATGAATTAATTGCAGAGAATTATTGAAACACAATATGAGATGCCTTTTCTTTGAGTTTCTCTTTTTTGGTTTTGTTTTGTTGCGTGTTTGGGCTTTCCGTCCACATTACAATAACGATACAAGGCTTTCTCATAATCCGTCACCAGAGTTGGAGCCTTATGTTCACTTAATTTTTATTTTTTATTTTTTTGGTCAGTCAAGCACTGACAGAGTACCATGGAGCACTGCCATGAGAGAACAAAAAGCAAAACATAAAATTTAATTGTCATTAACTCTGCTCCCACAGATAGGCATGTTTGTTTGTTTCTCTCATGATACTTAAATTCTAAACTCAGGACATAAATCTCAATACAGACAGACACTCACTAAACAAGCTCCTCCTCTTTTCTTGGCTACCAGGATACAAAAACCACAAACAATTTCAACTGGCACAGCCACACAACAAAAGGCTGAATGCTTCGAGAAAAGAGATTGGATGTGCACCACCTCTAGAAAAGTCTATTTTACATTCCATGCAGTTTGTCAGATAATTTTAGAACATTACATATTAAGTGATTGCTTGTTAAAATAGTTCTCATAGTGCAGATTTACTGTACAATGTGCATGCCTGTGTAGAGTTGACTAACAAGGAGGACTGGTTGAAGCTGAACAACAGGGGGGTGAAGTCTGACTGGGGCCAAGCTGCAGATAGAACTCCAGCTCCTGTGGCACAGCCACAAATGGGTGGGGCTGTAGGGGCAGATGAGGAGCCAGGAAGACCAAACATCCCCATCTTGCCTAAACCTCCCACTAAGGTTAGACTTAAATATGTTTTGTTTATGTTTATTCAAGTCAAGTTAAAAAGAATAAAATCATTTTGTCAGGACTGATTCATTTTTGTCTGCAGTTTCCTCCCACACAAAGGAAATATAACTGCCATGTTAATTACAGTCAGGCAAGTGTAGTGACTAAAGAAAGCTGATGCTCTATTTGTTAAGTTTTAGCTCTAATATAATGAATAATGTGTTATTGTTTATATCTAGAACAGTCCCTTGGGTGGTTGTTTGCTAAAATAACACTGTTAAAGCAGTATGCAGGCTTTATATTTAGATGCTCGTTATTAATACGTATTCGTCACATGTTCCTGTTATACCTCCTGTTTCCAGCTGTAGCTCTCTGTTTGTCCACAGAAAAAGACTGCATGGACCAAGAGAGGACCACCGAGCCTCCAGAAAGACGAGGCCACGGTCCCAGGGGAAAAGCAAGAGATGGTTCAAGATGGTGAGGGAGAGGAGGAGGGCAAAGAAAAGAAGATTATCAGGTGATTGGATATTTGTTTTCTATACTCAACTTTACTAACCTTTTAGAACTGTTGAAAAAAAGTAGATGACATGTAAAATTAAGTGGTTTAGTCAGCTGCAAATGCCCTTGTTAGTAATATTTAGTCAGTAAGCCCCTATTACACAGAGAATCTGCCTTATCCCTTCAGTGAAAGTTCGCCAATTCTCCATCCTCTTCAGTTTACACAGAACTGAGCAACGTGGCAATAAGGCACTTTAGTGTGGCTGTTTGTACAGCGAACCAGCGGTGCACAGTCAAAAGAGGTGTGACATGTAACACAACGTCAGGCCTTAGTATGTCATATTAGTTACGCAGCAGGAAGTTACCTCATCAAATCAGAGAAAACAGCAATGACGCACGGGGCGTCTGTATACACAAACTAGTTTAGTTTCTAGAGCGCCGTTATCACAAAAGGCGGTGAAATGCAGATCAAATTAGAAAAATGTTGGAAAAATGTTTTATGTGGTAAATACAATGAAAGGCTGAGGAACATGTAAGTAGCTTACACTACACCTGCATTGCCCTCCCGCTCCCAGCTGTCACCAGTTAACAGTAGCCTGGCCTACTAACAACCAGTTTTGATTGTCAACAAACCCCCCAAAATGTGAGGCTACGGAGTAACTTTCCTTGAAGGACTTTGGGGAAAAACAAGGGCTAGACGGAAAGCAAGATGTGTATTTATTGCTGCTGCCTTAGTGCAGTGTACAGGTCTGTCTGAGATGTTCAGTTAGAGTTTTGGATATTAGCTTTTCACATTTGAGTAAGCAATTAGCAAGTTGCCAACATGGAATATTGCACATTTAATTTTTTTTGGTCCCTATGAAATACTTCTCGTATCGTATTCATAGACCAAAAAAGTATAAAACTTTCTAGGTTGATGTTTTTAAAAATGTGTGTTGTAAACATTTTTTACAGCTTTTTTTTTTAATTGTCATCAGTGATTTAAGTTTTCTAGTGTTTTTTTTCTCTTTGTATTTATTGATATATGTCATTAGATTATTTTGAACATTTAAATTAATCTAGCATATCCAAATAATTATTCTAGATTTTATTCAAACTGGTTGAATGATTTAGAATGTAACTCTTAAGAGAATGTAATTTCTGGTCTGATAAAATCAATTTCAGCATTAAATAAATTTATAATTTACCACATCAAATCAATTACTTTTAATCTGAATGTGTGCACAGCATTTTTATTTTACTAAAGACACGTCAAACTAGAAGCGCTCAGAGAGCCCAAACCTCCACCAAGGCATAACAGTCCCCTAAAATTAAAATTTCTGTATCCCGATCTGCTCCAAGATTTAATTGGTTCTTTCTAGGCTCATTCCCTGTTGTTCCACCAAAATTAGTTGAAATCCATCTGGTAGGTTTTGCATAATCCTGCTAACAACAAACAGAAAAAGGATGAGGCTTGTGGCTTTTAGCTAGTTGACTCTATTGCTTTAATCTGAAGCTTCAGCTGCTGTTGTAAATACAACTGCAGTCTAGATGAATCATTCTCCCTCAGTGGCGCAATACCAGCCTCTGCACTTTACAAACACCCCAGAATTATCAAAAGACCGAAATGGAGCACCAGAGACTCGTAAGTTATGCCCCTAAGGCAAGGCAAGCTACTTCCTGTGAGGGGGATGGATAGGGATGTGAAAATAAGCTTCCCTCAGATCTATGGAAACAAACCATTCTCGGGGACGCACAAAATTTAAAGCCGTGTGCGTCAACATTCTGAACTTGTAACTCCTCAAGCATTTGTTTAGTGTACCCAGATCTAATATCGGCTATAAGCCATCCCCTTCATCAGGACTACAAAATACCTTGAGTAGAAGCCAATTTGGCTCTCCTCTTAGAGTACCCTCTGAATTGTGCCGTTTTTTAGAAAAGGCTCCTCTTGCAAAATGTGCGCATCTTTTCCCTGAGTCAGCGACTAAAGCACTCCGATGAAACGGGGGGATTGGACACAAACTGGAGTCTGATACCTCTGTTACAGTACTCATCACCCAGTTTGACGCTCCGCACGCCTGCCACTGCTATATACTATCATGTAGGGGGGCCCAGAGGCTGCTTCACCACTGCACTGTACCGAACCAGTGTAATGGGCTGAGCCATTGCACAGTTCAGTGTGCTTGCAACAGCTCACAGGCTGGCTCCGCCAACACCCCCCCGTGACCATATGTGTAATTGCAACCAGACATTCTGTTCTACATTTATTTCATGAGTTCTCATGAGGGGGGAATGACACAGGTGAGTGCTTGTGGGACTTGGCTCTGTTGAGCATCCTCGTCTTTGCATAGTTGTGAACTTTGAGTGCCGACATGGCTTCTGCACATATTTTAAGGGCCTGGAACATGCCCTCTCGAACTAGGTCAGTAACAGAATCTTTATTGTAGTGGGTGAAGTGGGCACCTGGCAGGGCCCTTTGCCCTTCCCCAGTGGTGAAGGACCGGCCTGGTCCCCTGGTGTCACACCGATAGCGAAGGATTTCTTAGGCTATGCATCCTTGAGATCTGACAGCTTACTCTGTCCCAGGCCAGCTGGCTGGGGTAGAGGCTGAAGTTTGGGAATGCGATAGGCTGGTTGAGCCAGAGCTTGAGCAAACATTTGCCAAAGTGTGCTAGAAAGGGGAGGGGGCACCGTCCTGGGAAGACACAGCTGAAGTGCTTCGCCCTCCTGTTTCTTCTCCTCACAGCGTTTCTGCATGGTGGCAACAACTGGGCTGAATAACCCTTTCAGGTCCACTGGCACGTCGAGTAGTTGAGTTTTCTCCCTATAAGAGAGGCTAGTCAGGTTTAATCACCTGGCTGTCTCCGAGGCAACCATGAAGGCCATGGCTCTTCCAGAAGCCTGGACAGCGCGCCTGTGTGGATGCAGACAAAGGTCTGGCACAACGGACAGCTCGTCGTATAGCTCTGGGGTGGATGAGGTTGACATACCGTGCTCCAACTCTGCCCAATAGGCCAGTATCAGCGATGATGCATTCAGAACCATGTTGCCACCGCCTTGTAACCTTTTTCAGTGAGTATCGACTCACTGAAAAAGGCACTGAGTCTGCCTTTTTCAGTTGGCAGGGCAGGGCAGGGCAGGGCCAGCTGAAGTCATGGTGGACTTCTGAGCTGGGCGAAGGTGGGATACCAAAAGATGTACGACTGGGGGAAGATGAGAGGACCCATTGTCTTCTATGTCAAACCAGTCCAACGCCAACCCACCCTTGATCGGGTTCTTGGCGGAGAGTGGATTGCTCCACGGCCTGGTTGCCTCTTCCAGGCACTCAGGGAACACCAGCAGAAGTGCCCTTGCAAAGCTTTTAACCCTAGTGAGCCTTTTCCCCTCTTAGCAGGATGTGATGGTCTTGGCCCACGCAATGCTGAGCTTTGCGGCTGCTCACTTTACAGACTTCATTTAAGTCCATGCTGGCAGATGGGTTTAGAGGGCCACTGCTTTTGCCACTAACAGTCAACGGCTTTGCAGCCGGAGGAGCAATAAAAGGCTCGAGATCGTGCTCGTCCTCATTGGAACCGAGACTCACGGATTCGCCCCCCAACTCCAATTTTTCTCCCATGATATCCACATGATCCACCATCAGGCCAGCATCATGGTCGTCTCAGTCAACTAGTGGGGCCACGGCATCTAGCTGACTGCCCCAGTTGGCTCCCGTGGGAATGATGTTTCCCTCGGGGCTCTCCTCCAATTCCTGTGACAGGGGGATTCTTACCCCCACCATAGGATCTCCCGCCAACAGGCTAGCTTGATGTGCTAGCCTACAACAACGGGTTTTAATGGAGAGACGAGCACAGTGCTCACAAGCTATCGGGATACTCGCACATCCTGGGCGTGTGTCAGCCTTAGGCAGGCAGAGCAAACAGAATGGGTGTCTGCCCCGGCTATCTTGTTTCCACATGTGCATGCCTTAGCTGGGAGTTTGCCCGCATCCATGGTTAGGACCGCGTTGAATAAACTCAGTAAAGAAGCACTGGCAGCTACACCTGTTGGTGCAATAGCAGTCTGAGATGTTGCTTCCACAGTCCCTTCCACAGGGAGCAGATGTCACGCTTGTCTGCCAGACAAGACTGGCATAGTGCAATATTGGTTCTGGGGGACAGAGCGGTGGGCACGTGAGATACCAAAACAAGTGTTGAAAGAAAACATTTTTTAGTTGTACCCAGGTCCAGCAGCCCTTGTTGTAGTGCACCAACCAGAGATGGCTCTTAAATCTCCGGTTGGTGCAGAGTGGCTTTTAAAAGTTTACACACATTTGTTTAAATGGCAGGTTTTTGTGATGTAAAAACAATAATGCAAGATAAATTATGTCAGATGCTTTTCTACCTTTATTGTGTAAATTCTGGTTAGAAACCAGTTATTTTAGAGTTGAGGAAAAATTAAAATACAATACAATATTGTTGCATTAGTTGCAAAAGTGTGCACACTCTATAACTAACTATCTAAGTAACTTTAGATTTTATCACACAGTCACATCAGTTTTTCATATCTTGACCTAGCAATATTTTGGCATTCTTTTTTGTTAAAGCATTCTATCTCAGTCAAAGTGGCTGAGAATATCCTTTTCACATCTCTCATAAAAGCTTAATATTATTGATCTTTATGTGGCATTTTAACAGGACAGTGTCTACTGTCTACTTTATACGGTTTATATTAATGAGTCAGACATAAGATAAGCTTTTATTAATGCAGCTGGAGGGGTGCGATGATCGAAGCTGAACAAGCCACACAGTCTCCACCCTCAGCTGATGACAAAGAAGCGGCGGCTCCAGCCCCAGCCAAACCTACGCACGCTGTCCCATTGGAAGGTCAGCACTGACTTTTTTGAAATGTTTTGCAGTTTTTACCACGTGTCACACATGATTTTTTTTCAATGTCTCACGGAGACACTGCTCAGCCCTTTTTTTCTTCTCCTTCAGAAACAAAGAAAAGTTCAAATTTTTCTTACTTTGTGAGTCCTCTGAGTTAACTTTCCCCTTCAAACAGATTATTTAACATAGCAGTGTCCAGCTATATTTGTATATGCTGTTTCAAGCCTTTTTTATTTTGTTTTTTTCCTGCCTAAAAAATTGAAGATCTCTCCTGAGAAGGATAAAACCTGCTACACTCAAAGCAGCAGTGTTGAACCTGTGACACAGAATAATCCAAAAATTAGACATGGAATGTTGAGAGACTTCCTCATAGAAAACACTGAGTTTAAAAATTACACTTTTCACTATTGTAAGTGTTGAAGTCACTGTTACATGAGGTCATTATTACACTATTCTTTCTTTTATTCATTGCATTTGTTTGTAGTTTCAGCTAGAAACATTGAAAGGCTGGAGGCAGTACGTGATGCCTTCAGACATGCATGGAAAGCATATAAGGACTACGCATGGGGTCACGATGAGCTCAAGCCCATATCCAAGTCTTTTGGCGAATGGTTTGGACTTGGTTTGACACTTATTGATTCTCTGGACACCATGTGGATTTTAGACCTGAAAGAAGGTATTCTATGTTTCTAAATCTGTCTTTCTCTCTCTTTCTTTGGGTGGGGTATAATTTGTTTCATTGTGTCATAGTTTGCACTTGAATCTTTTCATTTTATACAATATGTATGTACTCTCTCCAAGTTAGCTTTTCATGTGGTTCCACCAGATTTTGATCAGAAAATCCACTCATTGCACAAATCCTCGTCTGTGTATGGAAATAAAACTTTGTCACAAAAGCTTTTTGATGCATTTCGTATAAACATCTTTAATGAAATGTGTGAGGTGTTAGAAAGAAGCAATCTTTTCTCAATTTCTGTAAGTTCTCATCTCTGGTTGGTACAAAGTAGAGCCAAACCAATA
>KV751320.1:14397615-14414258 GCA_001698575.1 Mola mola | reverse complement strand
ATTAGCCAATATTATCAGCCAATACTGGCCTGTCACAGATAAATCTGGATCAGCATATATATGCTATCAATATCTACAGAAAATTCTGGTTTTAAAGAACACACAGCAGATTGGGATGACTTTCAATTATTAAAATTCCACTGAAGGTCACATTTTAATTGCACCTTTATTGTTTAAGACATTAGAACTTCATTGTTAGTCTGTAAAATATTTTCCCCCCATGGCACATCTTTGTTAGCAACGTTTTATAACCCCAATTGAGGGATCATTGCAAAATATTTGCATATATCAGGATCTCGAATTTTAGTTATCGGCCCAAAAAATTGCTTATTGGTCAGGTTCTAGTGCAAAGTTAAGGAGCTAAGCCACCAACACATTGGTTTTGTCAAAATAATGAATGGAATAAGAGTTGATATCTCAGTTTCTGCTGCAGCAGTATTTTTTCCATATTTAGTCCAGCATTTCAGCATTTCCTATGTTATAATGATCATTCCATGACATCTGGTGCCCAGTTTCCACTTAACCCTCTCTTTTCCTGCCTTTCCCCTCCCAATTTTGTTCTTTGCATCACTCTACGTAGAGTTTGAGGAAGCAAAGGACTGGGTAGAGAAGGAGCTCTCCTTCAACAAGAACACAGATGTCAATCTGTTTGAGACAACCATCCGTGTCCTTGGGGGCCTGCTGAGCACCTACCATCTAACAGGAAATGGGCTCTTTTTAGAAAAAGCTGTGAGTTACTGCATAACAGACTGCCCTGTTTTCTTCTGCTGTTTTTTTGGGACAGAAAAAAAGTATTTTTCCTCTTTTAAGTCTGTTTGTTCTGTCAACTTAAAGAAAGACCTCGGGACCAGGTTGATGCCTGCCTTCAAAACTCCCTCGAAGATCCCATTCTCGGATGTCAACATTGGGAAGGGAACAGCCCACCCCCCTCGCTGGACATCAGACAGCACGATGGCCGAGGTCACGAGCATTCAACTGGAATTCAGAGAGCTCAGCCGCCTCACCCAGGAACCTCAGTACCAGGTCAGGATACCATGAGGCTCTAATACAGAAAAATGTGCTGTTGTGTATGTGTGTGTTTCAAATAATTTTGGTCTGGCATTAGTTTCAGTATCCTGGGACAGAATAAATAAAAAAAACAATTCTGGCAGTTAATATCAAAATTTCCTATGTCCCTGTCTTCCAGATTTGCTTTAACTCCATCACATTAGTTTGTGAGCGAATGACTCCAGAAAATAGAGCTCAAGCTAGAACATTTTCAACCCGTTCTGACATGAGCCTAAATATTATTTGTCATGGCCTGAGCCGGCCCTTTGAGACACAGCTTCTAATGAGCCCACTTTCATCAAAGTGTGAAATTGCTCATCATTTTCTAATGTTGAGTTGTCTAAAGTGTATGTTTTAAACACATCAGCCCAACCATCAGCTGTGGAGTGAAGTGAAGTGGTTGGGTTCTTCATCTTATGTCTAGACATTAATGGTCATGTTTTCTTGTTTTTTGTTTTTTACCCTCAGGAAGTTGTAAATGAAGTAATGAAGCTGGTCCACCAGCTGTCAGGCAAACAAGACGGCCTGGTGCCCATGTTCATTAACACAAACAGCGGACAGTTCACCCACAAAGGGGTCTTCACGCTTGGGGCGAGGGCTGACAGCTACTATGAATACCTGCTCAAGCAATGGATCCAGGGAGGCAAGACTGAGGACGAGTAATCTTAACTTCATTTTTTCTGCGATTGTGAGAGACAACACTGGATTAAACATTGGAACAACTAAGCTTTAAAAAAGCAAATGTTGCTTCTCAGTATTAGGAATTTGGTGGTATGGCCTTAAAATCATGATATAAGATCATGATAAATTTTTTTTCTAACCCCATGTAACAATAGAATAGAATAGATCTTTATTGTCAATGTTACAGGAACAATGAAAATCAGTACATGGTATTTATATCATACTTATCTTTCCAAACTCTTCATCTATGCTAGGACTGGGCAATAAATCATGTCTTGATATCAATACCGTAGCAATATTGTAAGGATGACTATTGGTATTTAAAATATTCTCTTAATGAGATTTTTGATAAATAATAATCAGTGATGTGGATTCAATGACTGGAGTGAGTGAGGGCAAATATTAAAACAGATACAACACTCTAGGTCCAGAAAGTTAAATCCTTTTACAGTAATGCTGCCTTTAAAACCATTAAGAAAACTTATGCCATATCACAATTTAACGATAGCAACTAAATAGCAGACAATATACACAATATTTTCATATCAGAATAATGATATAATAGTATATCGAACATATTGCTCAGCCCTACTCAGTGCTGAAAAAAATGTTTGGAGTGAAAATAGTATCAAAATAGGACCTTGAATTTGAAAGTACTGGGGTTTTTTTGTATTTGTCATTTGGTGACATATGTGAGTATCTTTTTAAAGCTGTGTGAAGTATTTATATCTGCACCCTTCTCTCTGTGTTTTGTCCAGACTGTTGGAGGACTACCTTCAGGCCATAGAGGGAGTGAAAAAACACCTTGTGAGGCAAACGGGACCTAGCAGATTAACCTTTGTTGGAGAGTTGTCCCATAACCGCTTCAACCCGAAGATGGTAGAGACACTTACTAGCAGACATGGCAAATACAGTTAATGTGGTTTCAGAATGTTAAAGGTCCCTGAATGAACCCTTGACATGCTGTAACTCTCCAAATTGAGTATTGTACTGTGTATATCATGGTCTATTGTATTTTGAAAGTACCACACACGGCACAGGAACACCTAATGGTCAAGTATTCACTCATCCCAGACAATGGCTGCATTCCTAAATCAATCAGCCTTTACGTGAATTAGCCGTTGCTCAACTTACTGTCATCGTCTTTGATCATTTCTCATCCTCGTCTTCCTGATTGCACCCCTCTCTTTGTCTCTCCCTGTTCCTCTCGCTGTTCTCAGGACCACCTTGTGTGCTTCCTGCCGGGAACCTTGGCGCTGGGGTTCCACAATGGGCTTCCAGATGACCACATGGATCTGGCAGTGAAGCTGATGGAGACATGTCACCAGATGTACCAACAGATGGAGACTGGGCTCAGCCCAGAGATCGTACACTTCAACCTGCAGGCCAGTGATGGCCGTGACATTTTTGTCAAGGTGTGGCTGATAGCAGATATTGGCATTTTATTGTAATCATTGTATTTATTATATACTGTACTATATTAAACATATTTTATTGTCTAATTTACTTATCTAATCTAACCCAAATACAGTTACAGTTACTATACTAACAGTACCGGGACTCACAGGTGATGCTGTCTCGATGAGACGTACAGACAGAAGCAGCAAATGCTTTGTTTGTGATCCCTTTTAGATAATTTGAATATTGATTGAGTCCTTTGTCCTCCAGCCTGCAGACAGACACAACCTGTTGAGACCAGAAACAGTGGAGAGCCTGTTCTACATGTATAGATTTACCAAGGACACCAAGTACAGAGACTGGGGATGGGACATCCTGCAGAGCTTCAATAACTACACTAAGGTACATGCAACTGACCACCAATGCAGTTTATAGAATAATTTGAAACTAAGACTTAGGATCAGCTCCAAATTCCTTTGTCATTTTGCTTTTATTTGTGATTTTTGTTTCTGCTTTCATTGTTGTAAAATTGCATAAAACGCATGTCCTCACCCTCACTTGTATAGGTGTCTGGCGGCGGCTACACTTCCATTAACAATGTCCGAGACCCCATTAACCCCGGGCCGCGCGACAAGATGGAGAGTTTCTTCCTGGGTGAGACGTTGAAGTACCTGTATCTGCTCTTCTCTGACGACATGGAGCTGCTCAGCCTAGACAACTACGTCTTCAACACAGAGGCCCATCCTCTCCCCATATGGCCGTCCTCTCCCAAGTGATGTCACTATGTGGGGGAGATGTATAAAGATTAGTGCAGCAGAGTTTTCCTGCACTGTCCAGAGACAGCTGCGCAGTCCGGCCTCATGCCTCTTAAGCAACCGTCCACGCTGGACTGCTGTGTCGAAGCAGATCTCTGCCGTCCATCTGGACTCTGATATTTTTCCAAGGGCAGGATGTTATTTTGTTCTCTTTTTCTTTAATTTTTCTGAAGGAAAATGTTTTTGTTGGAGCTGGTCTCTGTTGAAAAAAAACCCACTAATTTTTAAAAAAATCAGCCATGATATGACAGAAGGCAGAGTGAGGGTTTTATTTGCAGGATGATAGTTCTATATATGTGCTTACAGCAGTTTTGTCTTCCCTGAGCTCGTCTTTGCCACGTGAGCAATAGTAAATACTGTCCGACAACCCTGCTGTGAAAGAGCACACACAATTCCCTCTTAACCCACAGATGGTTGAAGGTGCAGTAACCTGTAATGGAAAATCTGTGGAGGAGGCGCATATTATTTGTCTTTGCTTTGAGCGATCCCAGTGCACTTTGTCACATGCACGAACAACACAAATGAAGTCAAGTTGCCCTTTTGATACTTGTGAATTCTTTGTAATTTATCTGAGCCAGTGCCTTGCTGAAAAGCTAACAGATATATTCCTGATACCTAAGATGCCAATGTCATTTTTAAATAAAAGCTAAATATAAAGTACTAGGATTTATGAACAGCAAGCTGGCTATAACCCATGAGCGACACATACAGTCCTCTAGAACTTTAGTGGTGATGTTTAGGCAACTGACTTAGTTTTGTTTTGTATTCCATCTTAAAATGGTAGCTGTAATGGTTGTTGTCACTAAGATGAGACCGCCGTAGAACTCTAAAGCCCCAGAATGTAATGCACCACCAGTTACTTAAAAAGGATTACTTACTATAGACCGACGTTGCACATGTAGCAGTGATTCTCTTTCCTATTCTAGAAGATAAAATGTTAAATGTGATCAAGTTTATTGCACATTCATACCTCATTGGGTTTATGAACGGTAAAAATCTGGTGGTTTCTTGATCTGTTCTGTTTTGTAGAAGCACGTATTCATGTTTATATGACCTACACCTACACAGAACCTCTTGATTTTCATTTTGCCATGCATGTTAGCAGGTTAGAGAAGCCACACTGCCCACAGGGGCAGCGTGGCGTTAATCTGAGCCACATACAGCGAGCATGAGGGCTGCTCACACAGTTTCTGCTTTAGTCAGAACCACAGTAGAGTGTGGAGTTCTAGAGTTCTTTTGCATTTGCTTTCAGTTAAAAATGATAATGCTGTGACGCTTTAACTTTTTTTTTTTCATATTTCTGATATATTTTGCAGATGCAGATGCTGGTATGTTATTATGACAGTCTACAAATCATTTTCAGGTATACTGTACAGTAGCTGTGAGAGCTCAACACACTGCAGCTTAAAGACCCGTTCTGCAATTCACTAGCAACAGTCTCCAAACAACAAATTCAACAGCCCAGGTCTTCTATGTAAGAACTAATGGAAACAGGCCTGACGATTTGGGGGGTGTTAATGCTGTAGAAAAAAACTCACCATTCGGATCCATCAACTTGTAGGCAAACTTGTACAAGTAGCCATTCTTTTTTTCCTGGGAATCCGTGTCCAGATCACACGTGTGGTTGAAATACTCCAATGTTAGAGCTTGCTACTGTGCAGTGTATAGTAGATTAAAAGATGAAAGATGACAGAGCGGCTAAGCTGCTCCTTCATGCGAGGGGCAGAGCAGTGAGCAGAGATGGCGCATGGCTAAAGTAGCACACTGATAGATCTTCACAACAAAGCTGTAGAATCAAATCCAAGAACTTTTTAGGCCACTAAGGAATTTTATTCATCAAAAAAGTCAGAGTGGGGGGGTTAATCAATGGCTGAAGCAGGACTTTAAAAGAGAATATGCAAAGACAAAACACTGGCAAATAAAGAAAACTTCAATTTGACAGCATGTCCTATGCAAACTCACAACCAAAAGAAACATAGCACAGGTTAAAAAAAAAAAAAATAACATAAGTAACAACAGATATTGTACATTTTGTGTTTTATCACTATTTGTGACACTTCAAGGCTTTGAACTATTATTTTGATGTATTAGGAGTATTAGGAGACGAGAAAGAGAGCAGGCGCTACAGAGAGCGACAACACGCGGGAAAGGGAAAAAAAAAAAGAAAAAAGTTGAGAAAATGAGTGACAGCAAGAAACGCAGCAAGATTGGGAGTCATTTTAATAATATTGACAACACAAGGCAGAGTGTAAAGTCTGCAAGATTAAAATTTCATATAGAGCAGGCTCCACGAACAACCTACAACATGAGAACTGTTCATCCCTCAGAACACTTAATGAAGAACTGGCGAAAATAGTTGTACGTGATTTCCAACCATTTTCAATCGTGGATGACAAAGGATTCAGAAGATTTACTCATGCACTTAATCCAATGAAAACAATTCCAAGCAGGAAAACACTCTCCCAAAAAAATCATCCCAGGCATATGTGACAGAGAACGTGCTTCATTGCAAGAGAGGGTTAAAAAAGCCACAGCAGTTTGTCTAACAACTGACAGCTGGACATCCCAAACCACCACATCCTACTTGTCAGTTACATGCCACTTTGTTGAAAATTACAAAATGGTGTCCTGTCTTCTAGATTGTTTGGAGTTCAGTGACAGACACACTTCTGAGAACTTAGCAGAGGAGCTGTTCAAAGTGGTGAAAGAGTGGGATGTGGAAAACAAAGTGGTTTGCTGTGTTAGTGACAATGGAGCTAACATAACCAAAGCAATTAAAACCCTGAAATGGACCCACCACTTGTGTCTTGCACACACAATTAACCTCATTGTAAGAGATGGTCTGAAGGTTATGAAGCCCATTGTTGACAAAGTGAAGATGATAGTGGAATTCTTCCACAGGAGCACAACAGCCACAGAGAAGCTTAAATCTACCCAACGACAGATGGGCATGCCTGAGCTGAAGCTCAAACAAGAATGTGTTACAAGGTGGAACTCCACCTTTCATATGCTAAAAGGGATTCTGGAGTCCAAGAATATAGTCATCTCTACCCTGGCTGTTATCAATGCACCTGTTGATCCTCTGTGCCAAGAGGAATGGGAGGTACTGCAGGAGGCATGCACTGTTCTGGAGCTATTTGAGCAGGTCACTGTGGAGATCAGTGCAGACAGGTACAGTGTACAAATGTTATCACATTATTATTATTTTTTATTAGTTGTTGCAATATTGGTATGAAAAGTACTTAACACATGACCAGAAATAATCATTATTACTGCTAAATAAAACAAAGCATAATTTTAACACATATTGTTTACTCTTTTTCAGCTATGATACAGCCTCCAAAATCTTCATCCTGTGCAAGGGTCTGCAAAGAGTGACAGCTGAGCACCAAGCCACATTAACCACGGGGAAAGTGACAGAGTTATTGGCTGCTCTCTGTGCATCCATGGACAGAAAGTTCTACAAAATTGAATACAACACTGTTCTTTCAGAAACCACCATTCTTGACCCAAGATTCAAAAAACTGGCCTTCAGTGACAACAGAGCGGTGGATGAAGCTCTTCAGAGAATAACTGCAGCAGCAGCAAGATCCAGCCAGCCAACTCCACTACCAGGAGGCCAAGAGGGAGAAGAGGAGCCACAAGCATCTGCTGTTTGGAGGTTCTTTGAAGAACGAGCAAGTGGAGACACTACAATAAGGAATCCCTCAGCAGATTGGATACTGGAAGTGAGATCCTACCTTGAGGAGCCCCTTTTCCAGAGAAGTGCAGACCCACTGAGCTGGTGGCAGACCGAGGCTTCAGTTTATCCACACCTTACATGTGTCACGGCACAGAGACTGTGCATTGTAGCCACATCAGTCCCCTCACAGAGAATCTTCTCCAAAACAGGACAGATAATTACTGGTAGAAGAAACCGGATCAACCCCTCAAAGCTGAAGCATTTAGTTTTCTTTAATGCCAATCTTAGCTAAAGAGTAGCTAAAACTTTTACCTGTATGATGCTTCTTTTTCTTTTTGTTTTACATATTCTAATTTATGCTTTGGTGTGTGATTCTGTAAGCTTATCTGTTGTTTCACTGTAAATTGTTACAAGTTTAAAATTGTTAAATATTTAATAGAAAGAAGCTAAAGGTTTGAAATCATTAAACGTTCAATTGCAAATAGTTACAAATTAGTTTTTATTTTTTCTAATTTATTTTTGCAGCAGTATATAAATAAAACTATAATAAACATTTGATATGGTGTATGCTTTTTATATTAATAATTCATTTACACATAATTTTACATCATTGTTGGTAATCAATTCATTTAAGCAACAAACAAAAAAACTGAGGAGCCACTTGGGAGCCGAAAGAGCCGGAATTCCCATCACTAGTTCCATCACTTTTTATATGTCTTACTTTTAGTAAGACAATAGAAGTTTGTTTTGAGTGTTTGCTGTGTACATTTTATCAAATTGATGAGAATGTTTGCTCATGTTTTGTCTATCTGGATATGTTTTCTTTCAGACCATCGATCTCTCTCGACTACTAGAATTTTGCTCAGAGCTATTTGCATCTCCCTATTTTTTCAAGCAACAGGGACAGTGAGCAAAATAAACAAAATAAAACAAATAATAAGCTTCAAACAATTAGTGGATAGTCATATTGATGACATACCTGCCTTTCGCTACAGTTTCAGCATCTGCCTGCAGACTGTCACAGATAGGAAAAAATTATTTGTGAACTGCTTATCATTTGTTCTCTCTCTTTCAAATTATCATTACCAGCAAACTATGTAGGATGAAAGAGGGCTGTTTGTAAACACTGCTTGAGTGGACACTAGTAAAGGTCTGGTGATTGATCTGAACTCGCATAATGATGTCTTGTTTTACTGATGAATGTATTTGTCCAGTGATTTATTAGGGGTTTTTTCCATGGAGGAGCACTTTCAGTAATTGAATATAAATGCACTCTCATTCTGGATTCCAATTAAATCATTTTTGTATTCACACTATAAGGAGGTTAGGGAGTTAGTGATGCTGACATGCAGTCTTAAATTTGCTGTTGCTCTGAATTTCAGTCAAAATAAACCGACTCTTGACATTACTGTTACGGTTAGGGGTCTGTCAGGGACAGTATCCATGCAGCCATTCCTTCATCCTCTTCACGGGCCCAAAATGTTCCCTTGATACTTGAAGGACTTTGATTCATGGCTGTTGAGCGATCCCTGACTGGTGGCCGTTGATGTGATGTAGAGCAGTATGGGGGCGCTCGTTTTCCATGCTGCTCACTGACACTCAGACTGAAGGACGGACGCACTGCACCATCAGTGCTGCTCCCCCCACAATCTGTAATTCTGCTGTTACCTTCAGTTCTTCAGACCAAAACGCAACCACAAGAAGACTGTGTGATCATGTTTTACCAATACAGAGCCATATACTGACCCTTACCATTGAATGTGCACTACATTTGCCAATGCTCTGCTGTGCCTATTGAAAATGTAGACTGTGTTTTGGTTATGTTGTTTTATTGCTGCTGTATCATTGGTGTTTATTTGAAGTGGTACGAGTCAAAGTTTGATTCACGACTTGTGTGTTTGCTTTGAACCGATGGGTGCAAAAACAATATGGGTGTATATATTTTGTGTAAATTGTTTCCAGCTTGCCTACTGAAACCATCGTGTGTGTCTGATGATGATTGTTGAGCCCTTTGTGATTGTAACATTATGCACTGTCACGTTACAAAAACTTTCTGTCTCTTCTTTTTGCGCTGTACTGTTTGTTTTTCATGAATGTTTACCTGAATTTCTCCTAACGGGGATCAATAAAGTTACATCTTATCTTTACATGGCAGCCCCATCCAGATGGGACAAAATTCAAAGCGAACTGTTTAATATCTAAATTTATTATCATGCTCTGTGAATTTGAGTTGAGTTGAATTGAGTTGATGGACAATAAAGTCTGATAGTGAAGAGCGTTGTGCAGTCTCTCTTGCACCACACTGCAAGGGGAACAAATGAAATATCCAGATTAAAAATGCATTGGGATAAAAGGCTTCATGTAAGAGGAGCATCTGCACTACATCTGGAAACAAGTTCATTCAGTGTTTCATGGTTTATTCGTTTTTATCCCTGTTGCTTATTAATTGATGATTGAATGAGAGATATATCACTGCGCTGTAATAAGAAGATGAGACCACACACGTTTCTCTTTTAACCTTCATTGTTAATGAGAGTACATCTAAACTAGACTCGACCTGTGTTGCCAGGCGACGGTTCGAGTGACTTTCAGAGAACAACTTTTCAGACACAAGCTTGTCATGTCATATTTACAACAGAATTATAAATAATTTTAAAAGACGGAGATGCAATATAGGGGGTTATATATCGTGATATTTTTGATATTGCTATATGGTAATATAACTTTTCCTGAATTTAAGGGGTAATGTACAGTGAAAGTAGCCACATTACTGATGATTATCAAAAATCTGTGCCAATATTTTATCAAAGTACCAATAGTCATCCCTACAATATTGTTATAAAGTGCAGTATGTGGTTAAAAATATTGTAATACTTGATTCTGTTTTTCGTTTATAGCATTTAGCATGTAGTGTGATATGGCATTTAAAAAAAAAAAAAAACCCTGATATTATTTTAAGGCCACACAGCCCGATTTTAAAATGTATTTCTACTTTTTTATTGTGTCCACATAATGGGCAGTGTAAAACTTTGCACAGAAAGTTTTATGGTGGCCAAGAGGGTTCATTGCACTGCAACTTAGGAAACAAATGAAAATAGGCAGAATAATAGCAAATTGAATTAAATAACATATAAAATTGCAACGTGTGCCACAAACCCAACACAATGAACAAAACAAAAATGCCACTAATAACATCGATGAGGACAGTTATTAATGTTAACAAGGGACACCAAAAAGTGGACACATGGGTTGCACTCATTTTGTGACTCTCAAAGTTATCAAAGTCAGCTACTCGTCAATAGTTTTTGGAATAGATAATAAGCTAAAATACAAATTTTAGGTTCATTTTAATATCAGAAGAGTTCAGTGTGCTTTTGGTGCATGGTATTATTTAAATTGGCAGGCTAATACACAAAAGGCAAAAGCTGGGCTAACACCAGATATCGGTCACTGGCTAATATCTGACTAATGCATTCATATTATTAATGTAAAGAGAAAAAAAAATGTACATTTTATTATGATGTAGGTCACAGGCGTAGCCATTATTTTTTGATTTCCCCTAGAAACATCCATATCCACTATCATCATGGCTACAGTATATGCTGTGCTTTTTCTCTATTTGGTGAGGTTGTGAGTGTTTGCAGGCCACAGGTTGTCAAACTGATGAAGATGTTTCTAATTTATTTTGCTGGTGTTTTGTTTATCTGCACGTGTTTTATTTAGTTGTAGTGCATGAAACGCTAGGGTAATGTGAATTTGGGATCCTGTAGCATTTTGCATCTTAACAAATAATAGGTGCTTGCTTTGGACTCATATTATGTATCCACCACCATTAGGTTTCAGTTTTTCATATTCTTAATTTTTTTTTCATCTAGCAAAACAGCAAGGAAAAGTAAAAAAAAACTTTCACTCTAATTTAAGGTTTTCAGCCTGTTTGATGACATTGTTTCTTACTGAAAATGTACATCTTGAAAAATGTCTGGCTCTTTATTTCCCTCAAATACTGAGTCAGAGTGGCTTTTAACAGACTCACTCAAAATGGAGACAACAATTGAGACTGCTTTACTGTCAGTCAAAACAAAAAACTGGGAGTTGTTCCATGCTCCTGAATCCACAGAAGAATAGGGAATCATCAGAAGAAAGATTCAGTAACTCTGCCTCCTGCTCCTGTGTATAACTGCCTCACTTGTCTTCAGCAGAAAATCAGCCTCTCAGATATGTCAGATATTTATAATCGCTAAGACACCGGTGGCGACGGAAAAGATAGAAGAGCAGAACTGACTCATTTTAGTTCAGTGGTGAGTTCCCACAGCAGCTAACTGAATCGCTTCACCTTCTAATTCTTTCTCACGGCTCATGATTTCCCACTAATTCCACAGAATGACTTTTTTTTCCTCATCTGTATCTTGCAATCCCCTTTCTAACACATACATTTGTGGTGGGATACAAGTCTTTTTTAAGGAGGCTGTAGAGATTCAGCCCAAACAGTGTTTGCTTGGATTAAAGCATGTTGTTCTTGTCTTTCTTGGCCAAATTGTCCACTAGTGAAGATCAATTGTATCTGTGACTGAATCTAAACCATGGCAGACTGACTTTCTCCTAATGCACCTGGACGAGGGTGACAGTTTAACCAGAGGATCCAGCTTCAGTTACAGAAAACACTGATAAGAATTGTTTCTGCGAGATTGATCGTTCAAGGTAACTAAGGTTTTCCTGAGTTTTGATCAGTTTCCAGATCTGTTTCAAAGAACTCTCTGTCCCTGCAGTGTTGACACAATAAAGCGTACAAACGCTGGAAACGCTTTCCGACAGTTTCTCCATGAAGGTGCTCATTCCCTCCCTCCTCTGTGGTTCTTCCTGTGGTTTCTTATTTTCCCTGTTTAGGGTTTTTTAAGTTTTTCCTCCCCCGGTTCGAGGATCTAAGTGCAGAGGATGTCACATCTGTACAGTTTGTCAAAGCCCAGTGAGATAATGTGTAAATTGTGATTTCGGGCTATACAAATAAAAATTGATTTGATTTGATTTGATTCGTACAAAGGCAAAGTTACAAAAGTAAGCATGTGAAAAATGAAAAAAAAAGAGTTGAGACTCTGTCCGTTTTCACGCTACCGCACACCTGGCCAGAGTTGGAGAGTTAATATAACTGTGACACTGGTTGGAGGATCCAGTGTGCTGCTCTGAAGCGTACTGAGGTCTTCAAACTGGCTCTCACCTGTGATTCCTCAGTGTCTCATGGACTGAGCTGTGAACTGATGTGAAGCTTGTTGGTGTTTTTTTATGGTTTGACCCCATATTTCCAATGATATCACGGTTTACAGCAACAGAATATGACAATATTAAATGAATGAATTATTCATTTTGGTCATTTTTAACAAAGAAATCTAAATTTGGCATATGACCTTCATGATATATGTATGGAAAGGACGATAATACTTAAAACTTATTAATCCTTAAAAAGAACGACTTCATAGTCCAAATAAGCACCACTTATTTAGATTTTTGAAATAGAAATTTCCCATTAGTATAGTTTTTAAATGCTCAGAAATCAGTATTTGTCAGTCAGGGGGTTGAAATTATCCAACAGTTCTTTAATTTTGGACATAATTAGTATTTTATTTTAATCCACAATGTCTCTAAAGTTTAAGGTATTCAGCCGTGTTTTCCTAATAATCTGTGTTTTCCCCTAAATTCAGAGCCAGATCTCAAATACCAGCATCAGATAAGACGCTTTTATAGAAGTTGGAAGGCAGTCACAGCAGCAGATCATTACTATTTGTTTTTGAATGACAACTAAAAGGTGGCTGTGGATACCAAATGACAAATCAGTATTCCAACACCAGGGGGCAGCAGAAACCATCCATCATTGTCCACACTAGAAAAATACTTCTAATGATTGTAATTACTACCAGTTGCTAATAGATACCTTTCTCTTTATGCAATTCCTACATACTGCACCATTCAACCCTATTCCTCTGTTTCACTGATGTACATTCGATGACCCTATAGAAGAGCCTGTAATCTATAGACAAATATGACTGAAATTACTTTTTTAGGGGAAGTTTTGATGTGTCCAGGCTCTTTTTGAAAGGATTTGCACGGTCGTTATTAATCCATCTATATGTGAGGAGTTTTTCTCTTTCCTGACAAAGACACCCATCTTTACCCTTACTGACGCTGAATTGGCCATCAGTATAAGCTGTAAATAAATGAAGATTCGTACAGTATATGTATTTTCAAAGACTGCCGTGTGTTTCATTGCACTGAAGCAAAAATAGAAACTGACCGAAGCTCATATGATAACCCACAAAGCCAAGTTACCATTTAAGGCTGCCCATCAAGTGTGTGACATTATGATTCCCAGTGTCTGGACTGAAAACATCATATTGCTGAGTTACAGAAGATGGCTGCTGCAAGCAACATGCAGCATGGTTGACAACTGAAATCTTATGTAATTAAAATGATGGAGTAGAGGCCTGACACCTTGCAGCTACTGGCACAACACGCAGCCTGCAGTTGATTGTGGGTAAGTTATCAGGTTCTGACAAGGAATTTCTGGTTGTGTTGTATGTATTTCGAACCTTTATTTTTAAAGATTTGTCCTTCATAGGATGACAGATAAAAAAATACATTTCAGCCAGCAAAGTCGTTTCTTGGAAATGAAATACTACTTTCCTGTAGTCACACTCGTGCACAGAATCAGGTTGCATTAATCCCACTGGTGTCCCCTGTGTGGGATGAAGCACTACAGCCAGACTCACACATCACCCAACCCTCTTCAAATCTTCAGAGAATAATTAGATGAGTGTTTCTCAGGTTGTTGCTGTTGTGTGTCGTAGTCGTCTGCGGTTTGGCTCTGAGAATTGAGACTGAAGCTCCCTCCCCAAAGAGTAGTTTTCAGAAGTTAATTGTTGAACCAAGGGGGATTTCAGAAAGATTTTCAGCCAGCAATCACTAGCTGTCAACAAGCTTTTTCCCAACAAACTGTGATGAAAAAAAGCCATGAATGCTTCATTTTCATTGCAATGAATTGAAACTGTAATGGCGAGATTGGTGTTAACCTACAACCTCGGCTTTCTGGGAAGATTGCTAGACTTTTTGTATGTTTGTAATGATTTTTGCTGTAAAAATGTGTAGCACACTCCCTTGAATGTATTCAATGTCCTATTTGTGATGATAAAAGCATATTTCACTGGCATTATCTGACTAACCATGGTTATTAACCTAGACTCGTCAGGTTAGAAAGCTGACCTCCACATCTCTGTGCCAGGAATTGAACACTTTTGGTTGTGTGTCGGTGATTTCTTGCTAAAGTTAGCTAGCGTGGCTAACTGCAGTAGCTAGTGCTGTCTTATCGTATTTTGATACTAATTTAATGTCTTTTTCACATCCGTTAGTATTATTCTATGCAGAATTGAAACTTGACTACCTTGTTATTTACTGCCAGCGCCCGTAATTGTATTGTACATACATATGTATGTACGTGTGCAATGTCATGACATAAGGTGTTATTAATTTCATAATTTAAAGAGAAACATGCCATTTCCTGGGTAAAAAGGTTAAAAGATAATTCATAATCGATGTGAAAGGTGATAAAATATTCTGTGTGAGATGCTGTACAGTTAAAAATATTTGAATCATTTACCCACTCTTGTGATGAAGGAGTGGTTTGAGAATCCTGGAATCAGTTATGGCCATAAAAGATAGTAATGTCATAACTGAGTGTAATAATAGTTTTGTTTTATACAGGTTTGGTTTTTGAGATTCCCTGAAGACACCCATAGCTTTGGATTTGAACTCTCCCTGACAAGGGAGATGGCGAGCCAGTTCTGAACCAAACACCTCCTCTCCACGAAGAGCTGGACCAAGATCATCCCTTTGCTGAAGAGGAGATTCCCCTTTTCTTCACTCATATCAGTTGAGTGCACCATACAATCATCAATTCTGACTTTGAGCAGTCTCAACATTACCTTGGAGCCTCACAACACAGTTAAGCGACCCTTACATTAAGTTTTGGGGTTGCATTCACGTGATCCTAGAAAACCTCTTTCCAACCAGAGAGCGCAGAGAAGCCTGATTTTAGGGACTTTTTCAAGTTTCGAGAGTTATTTAGCACTACAATCTGACTTTAATCATCCCTGTGATGTTCCTCCTGCTGCTTTTGCATTTTCAGCTGTAGCCAGCGATGCATTGAGAAATGAAACAAATACAAAGGCAATGAAGAAGAAGACTGCAAGCAAAGATGGATTCCCGTGCTGCGCATTGTAGGGAGTAGAAACATGACAGCTGTGACTGAAGTTAATCCTTTTTTGAAGTGCCCTTGGTTAGAATGGAAGAATTTTTTTCAAATGAGAGGAGATCAATCTCTCGTATCAATATAAGGACTCTGCTCCGCTGTAGGGTCATGGGTATGAAACGTGTTGGGGATGAAGGCCAGCACAAGTAAAAGATAGAAACCTGCAGCGTGTTTAACTCTAAACACAGGCGAGCCACTTTGTTTGGATTTGTTTCTCTGCAGGCTGCCTGAAAAGGTAAAGGTGAATTATTGCTGGTCCCCATCCTCCTCCTCCACCTCTGGGCAGGGCAATTCTCAGGTGGAGCAGTCTCACAGATCGGTGCGACTCCTCTGATCACTCAGAGATGAATTCATCCGAGCAGCTGGAGACCTTGTCTGGAGGCTCTGCTGTGAGCTGTTATCTGTGAGAAAAAGGCCACACGCTCTGCTACAGAGTCTCGCATTAGAAATGAAAAGAAAGGCAGAGGGAGTGAAGGACAAGGACGAGGGGCTCCTGTCACTGTGTGCTGTAGATAATAAAATATGTGTTTCAGGAAGTCGGAGCAAGACAGACAGCCAGACAGAATGCTGAATTTTTTTACTAGGTTCTTGATTTTTTTTTTTAGATTTTTATTGAGAAATTTTGAAATGCACACAGTAAATTCTGTAATTCTCTATCTTTTTGATTTAAATGTTGCACTATTTAAGAACCACATAATTTATTCATATCTAAATGTTCAGAATCAAC
>KV751320.1:14365575-14395824 GCA_001698575.1 Mola mola | reverse complement strand
TAAATAAATAAATAAAATAACACAAAAATAATTCATTCGACGCATTTATGTGACTGCTTGATTTGCAGCTCAAGGCGTGAACATTTACTAATGAAATATGCTGACTTGTTGTTCAAAGAGGTATAATTTCAGTTTCATGTCCTGCAGAGAGGACATGTGAAGCCTTAATTGGTACAAACACCGAAAGCAGAAAGAATCGTCCTCTAACAGCTCAGATTCTGTATTATTTATATCTTGTTACCAGGCTTCAGTAAAATACTGCTTTGAAATATAATTATGGGGGCAGGAGTTCTTAAATGTTCTCGCCTATGTGTATAAATGATAGCCTGTGGATCGTTGGAAGGTAGCTTGACAGAGGTAGGCCAGCATTTCCACAGAATTATTCTAAAAACCACAAGTAAGAACCTTTCATACTTTATGCGCTGATCAAGACGGATGAAAACGCAGCACAACTCAATCAGAAATGAGCCCAGGACTCCAGCTTTGGAAAACAGACATCAGGTATGTCTGGCGATGTTCAGCGCTACAGAGCTCAGGGTGCCAGCTGTCTGTTTGTTTACAAAGCTGGATCAGGCTGATTTGGCTCTACCTGCTTTGGAAACATGCAGAGACAAGTGCAGACTTCACAACACATCCCCAACGCCACTACAATTCATCGCTGATGTTCAGTTTATCCATAAATAGTGAAATGAAAGGCCTGTGCACTGCCTCTATGTGTGTATCTGCTTCTGTGTCTTTGTGTAAATTGTCTGGAAGTGTGTCATCCATCCCTCCAGCTGCCATTAATGCAGCAGCTCGGCTAACTGTGATCCCACGTCAGAAACGAATAATCGATCGCACACAAACACAGCGGGGTTATTTTTAGATGTGGATCAATGTGTTGTTATGAATTGAAACAGATCAGGAGAGAATTGACGAGTCAAAAGGATTGGAAATAGCAGCGGATTGATGGGAATGTTCTCTTTATTTCTCCTCTTTGTTTTTTTCTCTGTCATGGTAGATAGTTTACAGGGCTTTTCATTGTGCGAGCCATCTTACTGAAATGGAAAATGCTGAATAAAGAAACCATTTCTTGATGTTTAGTGTCTGGCACTCCTCACAGCCTGCCAAGACTCTTATCTAAGCTACTTATGTCATACGATGGTTAGATTAGAAAGCTGTCTTTCTGATTTGTACTTAGAAATTTAAACCATATTCAAGATGTAAAAATCCCTTTAACTTCATATTTTTGTGTTTTTTTTCAATTACGTACTCGGTGGCATTACTTGACTTGTGTTTATGAAAATCAAGAGGACACTTCAAAAGGTTGGCTCAAGTGCAAAAGATATATAAAGGAAATAATAAAGAGAAACTGACATGTATTGATGCCAAGCCTTTCTCTGCTGCTAAATGAGGAAGATATAATGCAAGTAAATCACAGTGCAGTGCAATCAATGCAGCAGCCCTGCAAGAATCCAATGTGGGAGGAAAGACCGCATGCACCATCCCAAATGCTTAAATGCTGCTATCGTGGGATTGACACTTCATCCCTGCGACTCTGCCCTCATTCAAGCAGTTGTAGACTGTCCTACCAGAGGAGATAGGACACGTGCTGCTGCATACCAACGTTAACTGTGTTAATGTTAATGTCCTTCTGTGTTTTCCTTTTAGCATCATTATGAATAAATTAAATCCAGCATAAAGCCATCTGTGTCTAGAGACACTCACAGCCACTGCACAACATAAGGTAGTATACAAGGTGAGAAAGTTCTGTTTGAGGGTCACAGACTCAAACGTTACCCAGGGGACCCAGGTTTCATCTGGACTACATTTCAGAAAGGTGATGTCAGAAGTCAAAGTGTCTGCTATAGCACCGCTGTGGAGTCCTCTATGACATTTGTTACCTCAGCCTGATTCTGGAGAAGTTTTCCATGCTGTGTCCACCTCCCATGACTACAGAATGATGGTGCTGCCTCCCCAGCTGCTCCCTCTGTGAGCTCACCAGTCAAAGCTGGGAGGGGACGTCTTGCTCGCCTTGTCTATTTCCTGCTTGAACTGTAGCCCGGTGAGAGTCGTATTCTGTGATTTCTTCAATGGTGTTCAGCCCAATCTGACCTGCTCTTGTGGAGAGCAGGATAATAGTCCTGCATCAGAAATAAATACTTATTATGGATATAGACATCTACATATACCAACAACGTTTTGAGGGTAGTTGGTGGTAAAAAATGTTATCTATTTTCCATGTTTTCAGATATTATCCATTGTCTGGCTTGCACAAGCTAAATTGGTCCTACTGACTGAACCCTGCACTGGAGCAATTCACTGAACTGAGAGACAAGGGGAGGTGAGGTAACTTTTTAGTGATTCAAATTTAATTCAGCTTGTCCTGTCAAAATCCTAGTGTCAGGGACCAGTAGTTTTATGTGTCTGTTTGTTAGGTTGGACCTGTGTTTCCCATTTTATTTTGAAATCCTGTTGTGTCTTAATCCCCATGTCCTGTCAAGTTTCCTTCCCTCCCTAAAGAGTTTCACCCGTGTCTAAGGGTCTACCCCCTCCTTGTGTCTTTAAGCTGTATGTTCATTTCCTCCTGTGCCAGATTGTCTTCTCTGTTTCCTGAGAGCGGTCCAGCGTAGTATCTTTGACAAGTTTCCTCATGAATGATTCTGTTTGTCTTTCGGTTCCTGAGTTTGCCTGTTTCCCAAAATTGTACCTTCGCTGGTTAGTCTGATCTCCTGGTGTCGGCCTTTGTCTGATTAAATGGCTTTGACTAAGGAACTTCCCTAAGTGTCTCTGCAACTGAATCCTCCAGAGTCTGTACCTGATACAGTGAACTTTCAATGTAGCCGAGATGTGAACTTTTTTAGTTTAAAGCAATTACTCTATTTTTACAATGTTCTTAAACCCACTTGAGAGGTTGAACAGTAAGGCTTCGTCACTGTGAAAGCCTTTACGTCGCATAACTCATCAAGATGTCTGTGAAGACTCTCATTCATCCAGGTCATGGTAGTCTTGGTGTCTGGACTTCTTGTAGTTACACTACAAGAAGTTCAGTTGCCTTCAGATGAAACACCAAGATGGCTCGTCAAGGTGCAACCACAGTCTGCAACTGTTTTCAGACCCTCGATTCCATCCTCTGCACTTGGTCTGCTCTTACAACCTGTTCTGCCTTCACATGCTGATGCTTTTTCTTCAAGTCTAGCTCCATTATATCCTGAATGGGTCCAGGTTTATTACCTGCTGTCTTGCTTATATTATATTACAGTATATTCTAATTATAGTAAATTATAATCCTTAGGCAATTTGAACCTGGACCTGGCAATACAAGTCAGATGAAATGGTCCACATATTATTACAGACACAACTAAAGTGTAGTTTTAATTATGCAGGGACCACAGTTTGTTTTTTTTGTATGACTGGGTCACAGTTTTTTTTGCCAGGTGAGTGACACAATAAACAATCTTACCAATCACACATTAATCCAAAAATCAACAGGTGGCAGTAATGCACAACAAAGGCATTAAAGAACGTGGCTATTAGCAGGTAAGCATGGATGTAAACAATGCAGGATTCATGAAAATTCAGTTAAAAAAATTGCCACTTAAAGTATGTCATTTTTAGTGCTCTAAACCAGCATTTACTTTGTTGTAGCTCAGACAAGGTTCATGACAGTAGTGACTCAACCAAAATGGCTCGAAACAGCAAAACAAAGAGTTGCTGCAGAAGTAGGGTGATGATTCTCTGCGGGATATCTGTGAGCAATCTGCTTCCCACTGCACATCAACACATTTTTCATAAAATAATGATTTCAGAGCTTTAAAAACAATTGGCTTTTTATTCAAAATGCCCACCTGTTTAGAGCCCATTCATCTCCCATTTTATTAAAACTGATGGCTCTGTTAAGCCCATAGTCATACACAGTTAAGCCTATTTACTGAAGTATCTAAGCCTTGTTAAGCCTTTAAAATGATTACAGTTCACCATAAAATGTGGTTATTTAATTGTGAGTAGGTAGTCTTCTTTATTTTTGGAAATCTCCTTCGGCAAAATTGCCCTGGTCATACTCATCAGCTAAAAGGAGAAACCATGGTCAAGCTGCACTTCTCTGACACACACAGAGCCGTTATCGTAATGTACTGGTTCTCACCGCAGTCGTCTCCTCATTAACACATCAATTGTTCTGCCACCTTAAGGGATCCCCTGAATTGTAAGCGCTGGGTGTTCAGCAAAAAGCCTCTGCAGTTAAAATTGAAAACCAGGATAATAGTCAAAATCATTAGCTGTGCCGGGACAAAATCATTGTGCTCTTTACCTCCCTTTTTCTCTCAGTCACTTTCTTCCTCACACTCTGAACTTTATGTTTTTCATCTCTGCTGCTCTGCTAGTTGTGCAGCATGTGTCTGTCCAATATGAGACTGTTCGGCTTCTCAATGTGTCCCAATGGTGAACTCTAATTACTGTCATTGATCAACATTAAACACATGCAATTACATAAACACACAAGTGTGCACACATGTACACGCTGTCTGTTTTACCTGCACACCCACACACACATACCACAGTCTAAATATTTGATGGATCAGCCTTTTTCATAAAGTGTTAGCAGAGCCAAACACAATATCCCACCATCACCTTATGAAGCTTCTCTAAGTGACTTATTATGTGTTGCCTATATGTGCACCCAACAGGGATTCTTTTGGGTGGGGCAGTATAAGTGATATATATTATCATGATATGTGAATATATATCATCTGAAGTTTTGGCATGAGTAATGTGGCATAAGTCCTATCGGCCTCATTAACCCATTCTAATATTTTTCTTCGCTTACTTTAATCTCCTAATCTCTAATCTCCATTTTTTGATTTTCCAATTTGACCAATGCAATCCACACATTTATTTGTTGAAGGCATAGTAAGTCATTTCAACTGCAGATCCTACACAACTAGCCCATGCAGGTTGTCATGCCGTGTGTGTCATTTCAGTTTTGCGAGAATACATGTTTTGATTTGATTATATTGATTCTGGTTTGCTTTGACCTTCTCTGGAATTGATGCCCATTCTAGCATACTATATGATAGTTAAAATGTTTATAGCAGCCAGCATGCTTTTCTGGCCACTCACTGACGGTTATTAGAAGCTGCAGAGAGACATTTAAATAAATACCATATTTTTGTCACGTCTTTATGTAATTATTACATGAAAATATGTACTCTACAAAACTGTGCTGGTTGATGAAACGCTGTGCCCAGCTGCATACATACAGCATGCAACAGTTTATACTTTGTAAAAATTAGTTGCAGTATAAACTGTACGGATAAAAGTATGACATTTGGAATGCAGCACCGATTTGTGGTTCCGCTTTAGATTTCCTGTTTTATTTAGGTATGCGGGTTTTTGCTTTACCAATTCTGTCTTAGTCTTTTTGATGACTCTGATTAGTTTTACCTGGTTGTTTTAGATGTTCTTTTTTTGCTCATTCCTGTTGTCCTATTGTTTCATCCCTGTTTTCCTCATGTCTGTTTCTCCCTGCATTCCTGTGTATATCTCTGGATTTCTTTAATTGTCTTTTTTGACCACTCTCTTCAAGATGATTGTACGCTATGTTGGACTGTTTTCACTTGGACTTTCTAAGAGTACTCTGTGTCCTTGCCTGCCGTTGTTGCCTTACTCATAATTAGTAAATTTATTCAAATATTCTTTATGTTCACTCCAATTTTACTTTCTGTCCCATGTTTGGACTTTAGTTCTTGACTCTGAACTAGTCGGCGTAGATGAATTACCACAGCCCCAAAAGATACCATACAAAAAACATTTTTGGTATTGTTATTTTCTTGGATTTTTTGGTCAGTCTCAGAAAATCTCAGCCATCTCTATGTGCCAGCCAAGACATTAAAATTAAATTAAGAAAACAGTTTCTTCATAGACCTGGCTTTGTGCAAAGATAGTTAAGGCTGGCCTATCTAGCCCTTAGTTATGCTGCTATAGGCTTAGGTTGCTGGGGGAACACTTCATGATACACTGAGCTCTCTTCTCTGCCCCCTCTGACTCCGACTCCTTCTCTGCTCCTGTAAATGTACATATACTTACACTAACTTTACTTCTTCCCCGGAGTCGTTGTGCTTTACCATCCTGCAGGTCTTTCTAGGTCGCGGTGGGAGGTGCTGCTGTGGTCCTGCCTGATGCCCCCTGGCCACATTAGGAAAGGAGATCCTGTGACTTGGATCCTGTGACTTGGATCCTAGGCTGGATTTCCAAGTGCAAATCGGGACCCACAGATCACAATGGCTTCTGGATCAATAGACTACACCTGCTTCTGGACCACTCCACTTCACATATCCCTGGATTTACAGATTCTACATACTCTTGGACTCAGCAACACCCAGATCTTCCTACATGGAGTACAATGACTCCTGGACCAACAGAGTCCACCTGCGTCTGGATCACTAGACTTTCCATACATCCGGACTCATAAAATCCACAGACTCTGGGACTCATGAATGTTTTATGCATTCTAAATGAACTGTTGTTATCATGTTGTTGTGTTCTGTACAATTGACATCTATTGCACGTCTGGATCCCTCCTCTGTGGTTCTTCCTGAGGTTTCTTATTTTCCCCTGTTTAGGGTTTTTTAAGTTTTTCCTCACCCGGTTCGAGGGTCTAAGGGCAGAGGATGTCACATCTGTACAGTTTGTCAAAGCCCAGTGAGATAATGTGTAAATTGTGATTTCGGGCTATACAAATAAAATTTGATTTGATTTGAAAGATGTAATGTCCCACTGAACCTGGAAATGTACAAACACAAACTACTAATGCAAAGGTGCAAATTTTCATAATTTCAGAATAAAAAAATCTTGTTTGCCGTCTCTGCTGACAGTTCTGCTGGGTCACTCTCTGGAATCAGGGTGCTGACTTCATCTGTGAGTTCAGTAAGCTCAGCTCTAACCTCATTTTCATTTTATAAGTCAATTGGCCCATATTCAACCTTGGTAATTACAATGACTTTGGTAAATCTTTGCAATCAGCCCTCAGTTTGCCCTTTTTAACTATTCAAGTGCTTCATTTCCAAGTCAATGAAGCAGAGGTGAAGTTTTAAAAAGCACAAAACGGCTCCATACAGGTCCACATGCCCCAAGATCCTAAATCCATTTAAAACAATGCTTTTATTTTTTAAATCTGTTATAAGCATTGATATTTAACATACAAGTTGTCACCAGTTCATCGCAGGGTTGACAAACAACCATCCACACTCACATTCATACCTACGGGTAATTTAGAGTGACCAATTAACCTAACCCCCAGTTGGAATGTTTTTGGAATGTGGGAGGAAGCCCGAGTACCTGGAGAAAAACCCACGCAGACACAGGGAGAACATGCAAACTCTGCACAGAAACACCCTGACCTGGAATTGAACCCAGGACCTTCTTGCTGTGAGGCGACAGTGCTAACCACTGCACCACTGTGCCGCCTGTTGCACACGTGTAATTAGAAATAAGGTTCATTTTCATTTTGAATAGCAGTGTTTCCAGTGAGTTGACATGCAAACCAGCAGCACCCTGGTACTGTTTGACATGAATGGACAAAAGCCTCAATTAGTGTCATTTGTATTACCTGTGCTTACCTACACTATCTTATGTTAAAATTTAGGTTGTTTATTGTTTTATTGCACTATCACATTGTCAAAAAAGCAATCACCCAAGCAGGTGTATTTGTCTATATTAACTAAGAGTAATAACATTATAATAGTAATAAATAAGTCATTAGATTTTTTTAAGCTCTTTTCTGGGTTCTCAAAGATGCTTTATATGAGATGCATAAACAAATACAAAATACAGAAAACAAAACTACTTGAAGACAAATACAATTACAAAAGTCGGGTACTGTGGGCAATCTTGAAAAAGGTGGGTTGAGTGAGTCTGAGTTGTGGATATTTGGTGGAGGGAAGTTCCAGAGGGTTGGGGGCACCAATGGTAAAGGTCCCCCAAAGTGTGATGATGCTTGGCCCTAGTGATGGAGGTCAGAAGGTTGGCATCTGATGATCTGAGATGTCGAGTGGAGGAGGTCTGCAAGGAATGAGGAGGCGAAATTATTGAGGGCTTTGTAGGTAAGGAGCAGGAGCTCTAAATTAATGTATTGAATTGGTAGCCAGTGAGTTACCGGGAAGCTGAGTTCCATTGTAATAGAAATTATGAACATCACTCTTATATAAGGGCTAGTCTAAATCTTGAATCAGCATCTTTATTATTTTATTACATAAGCAAAATATACGCCTGAACAAATTCAACACAAATAAAAATCATTGCCAACTAAATTTCCACTGGGCAGGCTATAGACATTTTTCGGCAGCAGACATTTTGGAAGATTAAAAATGGTTTTATTTGTAAAACTTGTTAATGTTTTGTTCCATTTGATATGTTTAGCTCTATATGACGGCAATATGACGGAACCTGAATTTGTACATTTGGGAACACCTGTGCTTGCTTCTATTTCTTACCAAAATGTGCGCACGAAGGCTTGTTGTCGTGGCTAAATAAAGTCATGTTCCGGAGTCGCCGTAGGCACGCGGCTGCGTCACTTCCTGGCAGAGGACGGTCGGACGCGAGAGTCTTCCCTCCGTCGCTGACTGGAATGAGGTCTGGGGAGGCGGAGGGTCACCTCAACTCTACAGTCCGGAGCGAGAGGGAAACCTAGAATCAAGCGGTTGAGTACGCGTCGCTCGGTGTTCGGATGTAGGTGTGTGGCGAAGAGGCGACCGTCGTTTGGAAGTAAAAGCGACTCCAGAGCGGTACAGAGTGAACTCACCGGGACGCTGAGCAGGAGCGGGCAAATAACTTTTTAATCTTCTGCCTCTTCGTTGCTGGAATACGCTTTCTCTGTGAGGACGAGTAATATCAAGTTCTGGTGTTGTTTTTCTCCGCCGGCGAGGAGCTGGTTGCGGACAGCGCCGAAGAAGCGGCGGCTCGGCGGACACCTGACCTGCTGGAACATAAGACCGCAGCTAATGACACGCAGGCCGGGATCCTTCGCTGTGACCGAGCGGGACGCACCGTGTTGCATGTGTAGTTCGTGTAGTTACATTCAGTTACTGACATTTAAATTGGGGTAAGTGCTAATTCATTTGTACCAACTGTGAAATGAACTTAGTTTGTCTTAATTGCCCGTTCAAATCGCCGCTCTCATCCAGCAACTTGTGAGTAATAATTGGATCATTTGTCACCGACGCACAGCATGGATAGAGCCGGAGTGCGTCTCCTCCAGCGGTCGTGATGTCAAGCGCCGGTCTACTCCCGTGCCACAAGCCCACCATGCCTGCTCTCTAACCCGCGCCAGCGTGGCGCCGTGGCTCGGACACATCGCCGGGATGAGCAGCACCGACCTGGAGCGCATGTCGCTCAGCTCTTCGGCAAACTCGGTGGCCTCCAGCGCGCGGACGCTCTCGGCCAACGTGAGGAAGCTTCACAACGCGCTGAACCTCCTCCTGAACGAGTTCGAGAGGGAGCAGTTCATCCACTGCCTCAATGTCTACCACTCCAAACGCAACGTTTACGACCTGGTGCAGACCCTCAATGTTATCCTCAACGCGCCCAGCAAGCGGCAACTTCTGCCCATGCTGCGGCTGGTCATCCCGCGCTCCGATCAGCTCCTCTTCGAGCAGTACACATCGGAGGGCCTCTACTTGAAATCCAATTCAGTTGCGAGCAATGGCAACGCGGACCCCCCGCCGGGTGACTTCCTTAGCACCAGCCCGACCCCCCCGGGGCATTTCTCGCCAAACAACGCGTCCGACTTCCACTGTGCGTCGCGGGGCTCGCCGGACAGCTTCAGCACCAGCAGCGACGGGACAGCTCCGCTGGTGCCTCTGCTCGGGAGGAACTTCATCCACGAGCCGCCGGGCGAGCTGCGCCAGGTCACCATGAAGCGGCACAAGAGCAACGAGGGCCTGGGCTTCAGCATCCGCGGCGGCTCCGAGCACGGGGTCGGCATCTATGTGTCCCTGGTGGAGCCGGGCAGCCTGGCGGAGAAGCAGGGTCTCCGGATCGGTGACCAGATCATGAAAGTCAATGACAAAGTCTTCGAAAAAGTCACTCATGGTGAAGCAGTTAAGGTAAGTCGATCTATTTCTTTTCTTTCTTCACATGGAATGTGCATCCATCCTCTTAGCACTGGACAAAGTATTTTCCCTGTCTTCTAAAACTAAATCTCATATTGATAAAAAGCTCCTGCTTTATGTGATTTCTATGTCGCTCATCAGTGTCCAGAATAGACCTGTCGAAACCAAAATTCTCATTTGGGGGGAATTCATGTTGGACTGGATGGAAGCAACTCTGGCCTTACTGTTGCAGCAGTAATATAGTGTAAACAGAACGCTGACTACTTCTAGGAAGCATACAACGTGTAACTGGATACCTTCAAAGCAGCTGGTAACCAGGGGAATGCATGTTTGTGTGGAAGGGACTGGTCGGCTCCAGTGCTTTAAAGCTATAAACTGAGAATAAAGACTGGGCCCACTTTAGCTCTGCACATGATTGTTAATACCAGGATGTAAGGAAAGCCTATTAGTAAATGAGCTGATAAAAGCGCATGTCTGTCTTGTGTGCACTGAAGATTGATTAAGAAGGAGACCCTTTGAGGACCTGGGTTTAATGAACACCATGAGCTGGCCATGGTTCTGAAATTCATCTTAGTGTTGGCATACCGTATGTTTCACAAATGTTTGTGCCTTCTTTATGTTGTTCCCTCCACTTCTTCTGTGTGTTTCTAATTTTATGATCGCTCAATCACACCTACCTGCCCATGTTACAGACACACATCAGTTATTGAACGAGGCTCAAGTCAGTTTCATAATGTCTGGAATATCAGTCCTAGTCGGTGGTCTTGCTCCTTCGCAACCGATTTATCTTTTGGTTATTGTAGAAATGTATACATATTAAAACACAGTGTTGTAGCATGGCAATTTTAGCTTTTTATAAAATACGATAGAAATATTTTTTTAAATTTGTAGTTGTTTAGCAGAGTTCTCTTGCTAATCTCTAAAGTGATTCGACAGGAAGTAATTTCCTGAATTTCAATACGTTGATTTGCATATTTTTTACACTGATAAAAACCGTTACTAGTAAAAAAAATAAAGGTACAAAACACTACAAACAGTACCAGATACTCTAAAATAGTTATTGTCTTGTGTAACATAGATCACAGCTCATATAGGTCCTTTGTAACGTTCACTTATCCTCTCTCATGCAAGTTTTTATAATTCACTTTATTGAAGTCTCAGTCGTTTGTTAAACCCTCACCCTCAGTAAATGCCCTTGCTGAAAAAAATAATTACCTAGAAAAGCAAATGTTTTTTACTAATGCTCTGAATCTGCAGTAATTATTAAACAGTAATATTTTGGTCCTTAAAAAACAAATATCAATCACTAATAGAAAGATATAGAATGCCATTATCTCTTATCCTGTGGCCTATTCCTTTTGTTCTAGTTGACCCATATGTTTATCAACATTTTTGGATTATTTTTTTAATCTTCTCATTAAATCTTATGGTGGAAAACACTTCTATCTGTGAAGCCAGATAGTTTCTGAGGAGGACACACAACCCCTGCCTGTTAATGCGTACGTCTCTGTTGTTGCAATCAATGGAAAACATGTTACAGCAGTGAGGATGTTGGCCCAATTTTGTAGCACTTTCTCTGAATCTGCTCTTCAGACAAGCCTCTTCCAAAACACTGTGGAATCGCATCTCATATTGAATGTGATCTCGAACTGCATTGCACAGAATACTAATGACAGCATTAACCATCTATGGTGTGATCTACCAAGCAGTTTTCTCCATGTCTATAGATGTCTCTCATCGGTGGAGTGAAGGATATTGAATAGGCGAGCTGTAAATTAACAGTTTGAGGCATTTGCTGTTCGTGTTCTGTTAAAGAGAGCACAGAAAAGTGTTAAGAGGGTTTGTTTTGAGCCTAAGAGGCAATGAAACCAAAGATGGATGGAGTGTGCTGCTCTAGCATTCCCTCATTTTCTATATACCCTTGTGTTATTCTCAGAAAACCCTATTTTATTATTGTAACCTATTCTAGAAATGTGCCATCTATAATGATTATACTACTGCTAGTTATTCAGCTTCCACTGTTGCATGGCTGTTATTAGCCTGACAGGGCAGGAACCCTGCCATCACCAGAGACGCCATGTCTCAGATAAGATGCCCCTGGAGGTCATTAATGCTTGCATTTAGCTATTTATATGCCCTTTCGGTTTATTCTAAATGTTATTACGCCTTTCAGATCTGTGATCATTGTAACCTTTTAAACTCTGCCTACTTGTGAATTCATTTACCAACCCATGTTTTGCAGCCAAACTTTCACAAAGCCACAGGATATGTGTAAATTCTGGTGACAGTACCAGATGACATTTCTAACTTATATCATGGCATCATAATTTTGAATATTTCACTCAACCTGAGCATCATATGCAGGACATTAGACAATTGAGTTTAGTCTAGTTTTAGTTTACAGTTTTCAATTTCTACTGTTATACAACCCTTTTCACCCAAGGGAAGTTAAGACAGCTCTTTGAGCTATTGATTGATTGTAAAGAACTTATTCTTTGAACAGTGTAAAGAATGTTGAATTTAATGAACATGTTAAATATTATTTTCAAGTCATTAGACAATAAACCACCACGTTGTCACTAGGAAATACGCTTCTTTAATGGTTGAATGTGTAAATATATTTGAAATGCATTCATTTCTTTCATTTAAAAATTTTTTTTTTCTTTATTCTTGAAATTTCCAGGTTTAAGCTAAAAGCCATGCGTGAACACAGTCAAGGAATTTTAGTTTGTGGCACAGTTGGCAGATAAAATGTCACCTTAATAAAGCCAGAATAAAGCTGGTGTCTGGATGGGCTTGATGAATCCAATTGTGACAGCAGTTGTAACCAATCCAGACTCTTCAGCTCAAACTGAACTTTGAGTATCTGCATTCAGAACTCTTCTCTTCATCTACATTAACATCAGTCAAATCAACATGTGTAATATAAAAGTGGTCTGAATGATCAACTCAGACTTATCACGCAATTTCTGGTAAGGCCTTGGCTGATTCATTGCCTCATCAGGTCTGTTTCTGGCAGCAACAGACAAGAGTTTTGAGCAAGCAAGCTCTGATAAACCTCAATGAATGATAATTTTATCATGGCTTGATATATAAATAGATGTCCAATATAGGTTTTTTCAATAGCTAATAGTGATGTTGATACTGATGTTTAGTGTGGCTGATCAGTATAACCTATATTCTGTTGTTTATCTGGAATCTGATCAATAAGTATATAGAAAACAATAGCCACTTCATGTAATAATAAGAAATCAGAGAATTTTTTTATTTACAGTAAATGAAAATTTATTCCACACTGTTACTGTGTACATTGACTACGTGTATATCTCCTGAATAAGTCATTGCCATGTAAACAGCTCATATTTGGAAGAAGTCATCGCATTAAGGCATGTTGAGTATTCTGATCTGACAAGAATGGATGAAAAATAACTTTTAGCAGTAAGAAAAAAAAGAAAAGTATTGATGCATCCAGCAGCATAATTTTTTTTTTTGTCCCTGTGAACACTTTTAATTTACTTGATGACAGAAACATATTTGTCTGTGACTGCTCTGTAGACACTTTTTAAAAAAAAATCAGCCTTGGCCAGTTTGCATCATGTCAAAATGCCTAATATCGGCCAGATTGTTTGGCTGAAAAACTAGGTAGCTACCATTAAAGTTAATTCTGTGCATCTATCCTTGCAGTTGATTGTGTTTTCAGTGTACTCTTACTCATTCACAATGCTTTCTCCTTGCTGTATGCCACTTGGGCTTAATATGATCCACTTTACTAACCTGGGTTGCTTGAGGAGTTCATGGATGGCTTACAAAAGCTGTGTTTCTCTCTGTTTTAGACTCTCTAGTCTTCTTAAGAGCCTGTTTTGGCCTTAGTCCCTAGAGCCTCTGCCAAGGTTAGCTACCCACTCAGCATTCAGAACTTTCTTGATCATCAACTGTGTGCTGTACTGGACATTCAAGAGATGTGATGGGATAGAATTAGGGCTATAAATCATGTTGTTCTGGAGCCAGAGCCACAACTCTAAGACAAGTAGTCTTGTCTTCCCTCAGCCCGAGATAACCTGCCTTTCTGCCTATTCTATTTTGATCGGCCTTAGGAGAATCAAGTTTGTTTTGTTTGTCTACAGTCTATCCCTGACATTTGATTGGCTTAATGAATCTGGGGTAGTTTATGGCATGACTGCTCTGTAAAGGGACCAAAGGGACTAGAGGCTGGCCTGGTATAAATTTACTGGGTCGACACCTGGGCTGCTGCCAGGCAAATTGACATGTAGAGACTTGGCCAATGGCCGCAGGTCAGAGAAATGGAGCTGAGTGGCCTAGAGCGGTACTGCAGACTGGTAATGCTTCGTGTGTTGATTAGATTGTGGCAGGAAAATAGAAATTTCATTTAACATGAGAACAGTATTCATTGATAAATTGGAGCTGATTTTGCAGTCATCAAGTTTGTTTTGGTTGTTGTCACCTTTCAGACAAATGCTGGCTGGCTGATGAGTTTGTACATGTTTTTATTTATGTGATGTTGGTTATTTTACTTGTTTATTAATTTATTCTTGTATGTTTGTCTCCCTTCCCTTGGTTTTCTACCGACTTCACCTAAGACAGTGACCTTTGTTGTTTTGTCAGGTTTTTGCCTTGAAATAAAAAATAATTAAGAACATTGTTTACATTTACTTTGTCACACACCTTAAAGATTCAGCGCCAATATTTTATATGGTACATTGATTACATGTATACAACAGTTGGATTACATTTTCGTTAGAAAGTTGTTATTTAAGCTGCTTGCCTATAGGGGTGTAAATCACCTGGTGCATCACAAAATGATATGATATCAACACTTTGGATAATGATCCGATATTTTCCGATATCACAGTCTGCCAAATTATGATTTTGATTTGATTTGATTCCTGTGGCCAGCGATTGATATCTGACACGATGACCCAATTAACTCAAGCACTTATATTTAAACTTGAAAAAGTAATTTTGATGATTGGATGGAATATGAGTGGACAGCTTCATAACCCCAATATTTCAGACATTTAAGTGACATTTTTTTTTTTTTAAGAAATATGAAAGAATGTTTTATATTCTTGAAGCAAAATTTTTCTGTAAACAGTCACTGATATTAAACTCTCCAGTCTCCTAGTTCCTAGCCTGGTTTGGAAATAGATAATGCGCACCTTCCAGGAAACTGCAGGCAGACAGTAGTAGTTTAAAACGCAGCGATATAGATTGATCAATATCTTAAGTCAGTCGATCAATTTATCAGTCTAGTTAGATGGATTGCTACAACACTACTTGCCTGTCAGGAAAATGGGCTCTTTTTCTGCTAATGACGAATTCCACAATCAGGGAAGTTTACCCGAGAGTGGAGCTGGGCGTTACATTTCATCCTTACTTCATGTTAGTTACAGTAAATGACTATGTTGCGACCATTAAGTGCAAAATGTGCATATACCGAAATTTGCTGTGCTTTGGAGTTTCGCTTCTCTCGCTCTCTCCCGATACTCTCTCACAGCAGACAGCACGCCCGCAAATCCAAAAAATCTCTTGGTATGTTTTTGTATCCGGAGCAGCCAAGTTGTGGAGAGACAAGAGAGCAGACAAAGTGAATAGTTGATGCAAGTTTTCAGTGTTTAGAAACTCATCTCACACCGGGTTGGTGACCTGCAGTATAATATATTGTTAAAGGCCAGTTTGGAAATTTGGGAGAAGTTTTGTGTGATAACAGACTGCGAATAGCATCAGTGGCTTTGCTGCTTGTAAACAGTACCATGAAGTGTTGGCATTTGATTTTAAGATAAAAACATGAAGAAAGCTGCAGAAGCACAACTGCTTCTACAACGACCCGAGAACACAACTCTCAAAGCCTGTGTATTTAATCAAAGCCCACAGTTTGGGTTGTGGGACTTGAATGTGTAAAATGGGTTTGGGAAGGTGCTGGTTTGATTTACAGATAATTACAGCTAACAGGTCGGTTCTGTTACTGAGCTTTGTGGGTGTGTGTTTCCAAAACTGGACCCCTGAAAGACTCTGACTCTGCTTAGGCAGTGTTTTGGATTTGGCTTAGTATGTAGACTTACATAACGCCATTAATTATTTTCATTTGTTAAAAAGTTGTATGTGTGCCATTGCTTTCTTTGAAATAGATAATAGCAGGCTACTCCTCAGCAGTTGCTGAGGAGTGAGGCATGTTGGTGAAGGTGTGTACCTGTGTTTGTTTGAAATTGCTCTTGGTTTCCATTGCTGACTATTTATTTACATTAATTTGAAAATATTCTATAGTAATGTTCTCTAGCAGTCATATTGCCTACTATTTAGTATATACAATAGTAGGCTAGGTTGGGGTGGTCTATCATTTTTGTGTCCGAATGGAAACACTTGCTGGACCAACATTGGTTTCCCATTCTGCGCCTGTATTTTTTTTTGATCATATGAATATACTGTATATATTTTGTGAGTTATTGAGCACTCCTTCATAAAATGAGTGCTTGAATACTGAAATTATTAAATCCTAAATAAATATTAATAAGATGCAGTATTTTATGATAATGGTAAGAATATGAGACACTATATTTTCTGAAAATTCTGTGTATTCAAGAATGTGTTGAAGTTAAACAAGTTTAACCAATGAAACCTCCAGAGTACTGACAACTTAAGGAACATGTATACTGCAGAATGTGAAAATAAGTCACAAGTATATCCTGATGTTGTAACTCCAGAGACAATTTAAATCATCTATCAAACTCCAGAGAAATTTTCATTACAATACATCACATACAGTGAGGAAAAAGTAATTCCTGACTGACAGAAGGCAGGTATGAGTACTCGCTACAGAGAACTCTATAACAAATGTGGTATTTACATTCTGTCTGACTGGAAGTACTTCATGTTTTGTATTTACAAGAACAAAGGCTTCAAGGACAAGGACTTATTTTGGGTGAAGCTTTCCCACTAGGACTAGTTAAAAATTGTTTCATGTTCAAAGTCTCTGCAAAGGCAGCTGCTGGGGTGGAGTGGGGTTGTGTCTTATAATCAGTGCCTTCTTATTTAGGCCAATATGGTAGTCTAAAAAAAAATGTTGTTGCGCTGTCTTTGCTTGCGCTTCAAACCAAGCAGTGGTAACTGGTGGTAGCCTCAGCATGGCAGTGTTGAAATACACTCGCTGCAATAGCTAATGAAACCCTGCAGTGAGCAGCCTGGACTAAATAAGGTACAGCGCCTTTAGCCTTGGCCTCTGGGCTTGTGTGTACTTAGTTAGGCTGGGTTGTAGCTAATAACACCAAGGGCAGATTCGAAGACCAAGTCACCAAAGGATTTTGGATTACATGTCTGTAAACATAGGGCTGAATGTTGCCTATATGCAACTCCAAGTTAAAAAGCACAGAAGTCTTATGTGAAATCACAGCAAAGGTGAACTATTTCTCTTCACTCATTATTCTCATTGCTCAAGTTTATGTCCTTGTGCAAAGTACAAGTTGCAACAGCTGAGGATTTTTTGCTTTCAGGACAGTTTGATACTTTAATGTGTGACATTGAATATTAAAGAAGACAGTGCTAAAAAAATGTTTAGTTCATCTAATCCTAACTGATTTTTAAGTGTTCTAACAGAGCCATGGTTTTAAAGAAGTGGGAATGGGGAACTGTAAACACAAAGATGATAAATATAATTGGAGCAAGGGGCAACACAAGACCGGGAAAGTGGTGTGCTTAGTCCTCACTCCAAGAGAAGATGGGCTCATGTTCGCCACTTTGTCAGACACAATTGAATAATAGATATGATGCTATCCTTGCTATACTCTTGCTATCCGGAAGGTACGCCTGTGTTAAATGCCAAAAAGAATAGTTGCTTCTACAAACGCTCACCGCTGCCGCAAAGTGTGTACACTTAATTAAAGTATGAGCTGCAAAAACAGTCTGTGTAGATGATGAAATGAAGGACTTTTGACTGACTCTCAAGTCCACTTCAGGGAAAACATTTGTTGTGTTATGAAGGTAATCTTTTTGTTAATCTCAGCACTTGTTGCTTGATCCACTCAGAAAATTTATTTACTCAGACTTTTTAAACACTGTCAACACAGTTTTATTAATGAGAATTGATTTTTAGTGCTGCAGATGCATATAACACAGCAGTAAATGAATCAAGACTTTGTCATGTTTTCCACCCAAAGTGTTATTTCGTTTAAATAATTGCTTTGGCAGCAACAGGAAGCCAATGATAATCTTAGCTTTAGTCTTCAGCCTGAACTAGGCAGTATATTTAAGCGCTTTTGCAATTCACCTTTCATTTATTTAATAGCATTTCATCCAGTTTCACTGTGGTTTCAACACAGCAATTTCTGCATTTTCACTAGGTATTTAGTTCCCATTTCATTAATTTTCCATCAACTTTTTTTCTAGCTCCAATGCATTTTCTCTCAGAATATAAATTCTCTTAGAACTGAGCCACTGCTGCTGTTTTTCCAGCAATAGTTCAAATATATGGTTGGTTTTGTTGTCACTGGAAATGTCTCCCCAAATTGTCACTGACAAATGCTAATATAAAGACTTTGGGCCTGCAGTCAAGGTAGTTCTCCATTGCACAGCTGAGCACCCAGTATTGTTTTGGCTGAAATAGCAATAGCCATATTATTATTTCTCTATTAATGCAACAATTTTCTTATTGTAATGGGACACATTTGTTTTGTAAGGTCCCCAAAAATTAAATGCATTTTAATTATTAAAAGACTCAATATTCGGCAGATCTTCAAGTCTCCAAGTTAACTTCTCTTTTGGAATTAGAATAAAAACAAGAGTTATGTATAGAGCTCTAAAACAATTTTAATAGGTATTTGCTAAAAGATAATAATGATTCACTTTCACAAAGCTTCAGACGGTTTGTTTCAATATCGGGAGATCTATGTAATATGATCTAACCTGTAAACCTGTAACTCATAAATCAATGTTACAACAGAGAGACACTGTGTCAGGGTCCTCTAGTTTTTAATTTGTCTGTTTGTTAGGGGTCAATCTGTGTTTCCTGTTTTACTTTGAAATCCTGTTGTATCTTAATCCCCTCGGGTGGAAAATGCTGGTCTCTCACGATTTTTATCAGAAGAGCTTGAGTGCTGTTACATGATGTAGTTGCTGTGTGAGATGGGAGAGGGATGAAAATGCAGAAGCAACGCTGAATGTATGAAACAATAAAGACTAATTTCATCTTCATGCACAACAGTGGAACTGCCATCTGACTGCGCATGTGCAAGATTTCTGCTTTCATTTACTACATTTGAAAAAATATTATTGTTCATATAATGATTGATTAATATTATTCAGCCATTCCTGCAAATGTGGTACCCTACAAATTTGTATAGCACCTCTCTTTAATTATCATCTGAAAAATGTATAAACTGCTTATATTAATTGGGGCCAGTTCTGACCATCTGTGTGTTTTGGCACTCTACTGGCGAATATTTAAATATTTGCTGTTGTTAGAGGGCTGATTGGAAAGACTGAATGGGAGATGATGGAGACATACTGTGAAGGGTTTCTTATTATTTATTGGCAAGTATATTAAGGGGGAGAGAGAATATAATTTTTAAGAATTAAAATTAAGTAATGAGAATTAAATAGGAATTTAAGAATTTTTAAAATGCAATCTTTTATGTTTTGACAGGCCCCTTATAGTGTAAAACCACATGGACATACACAAACACCTGTTCTACACCTGTGAGTTATTAATGGCGTTAAATCAAAATAGCTTGTCTTATTTTCTTCTCCTTATGTGTCACATATCTCATGGTCATGACCAGATTAAGGCAGCATTATTATTCTCCTCTGGTTGGCCCACCAGGGGTCCGTTAGACAGATCAGCAGCCAAAGTGACTCTTTGCATTATAATTACTTTACAATGGAGACACCAAATGCTTTGGTTCACAGAAAAAGCTGTTCCCAATCCATCACTTGGTCCCTACAGCTCTAAATCACCAGAAGTAGTGATTAATATCCGGTCAATGAGCTGAATTCCTTCATTTCTGGTCAATTCTGTCTACAGGCATGAAATGACTTATTCTCTGGTGCACTTTACAGATATCAGATTTTATTAAAAAGCCTGTGGTGAGACACACAGTTTTCACACTTTATATTAAAATAGAGTTGTTTAAAGTTATTGTATTAGGTCAACCAAAATACCTATGGCTGTATACTCAATTGTCAGTTTAATAGTTCAAAAATAACAAATTCTATCCACTGTAACAGCCCCAGGATAATCTCTATCCTTTAAAAGGTTAGAAGGTTCAATTTTGCTGTAAAGCAGAGTTGATTAAAGTTAAGGCTGCCAGACATGAAAAAAGATTACTGTATTAGTTGGCACTTTACTAGGAATGGACATTTTCAATAATTTCAATAATCAAGTACTTGCAGTAGGCTACATTATGAAGGAGTAGTGGCGTACTCGCAAAGTATATATTTGTAATTTTTTACCATGTAAATAAAAACTGGAACGCAATGCGGAACCAGTGCTCTGCAGACATTTGCTAAATAGCCTACTATAGTCTGCCATATAGCAACAATGTGGCTGTCAGAGAACATTAGAATATAACTCTCACATTTATTGGTGTAGTTTCAAATGTACACAGGCACACACCTTCACCAACAAGCCCCACTCTTTGGCAGCTGCTTTAAGGTTGTAATATCTGTAATAACAGCCACTTTGTCGACACGTTGCTAATCAGCCTTCGGTTCAGCCCTCCTGTCCTCACACATCTATCATGGCTTGTACTCCAGCCAACCATCAGCTTCTCTTTCCACCAAACCTAATGGGAGCATATTTCCAGTCAGCAGTTTCATTATTACCATTCGCAGGCTAATCTTCACCACTCTGTTGTCATCACAGCAGTGTGTGCTAACAGCAGATGATGTGATTCAAGGCTGTCTGTCTGTCTGTCTGTCTCTGCTTGTTACTTCTCATGCTTTAAGTGAATGTTGTGAGTATTTCTATAAATTTAACACTACATATTTTTTTCAAAGTTTTGATATGAGTCCCTTGCACCTTACAAGTGTGTATTGGTTTTATATTGTTTAGTTAATCGATCAATCAATGGAAAAGTGTAAACATTAGTGGTGGGACTCGATAAAAAAAAAAAATTTAATTAATCAGAGACTTTTTAATAAATTAATTGAAATTACTCGTATTTTGATCGCATTTCAATATTTGACATAAGAGGTAACAAATTTAAGTTGGTAAATGAGTAAATCAATATACATAAGCTTAAACATCAAAATCTTGTTTGTTCTCTATCAGCCTTTTACATGAAAAAGTGTAGTAGGCAGATGCAAAATAAACAGATGAGTGCAAAAACAGAGGAGACCAACAGATGAGTGCAAAAAAAAAAAAAACCAGAACAAACATTGTTCCAGAAAAGTGGAAAATCTCACCAGAGAAAAATGCCAAAGTACTGATTGAATTCAACTGCTCCCATTTTTCAAACATCCTGTATGACAAATCAGACTGTGCAAAAACTTTGTTGTAGCAGACTAATAGGCTGGAAATGTTGATTTTTCCCAGATTTTATTCAATGACTCATTCCATATACATGGAAATAATCCAATTTCAGTCCTTTGCGCAAGCATCTCCAAAGTGCCTAGAGGTTGTCTTCTGCTTGCTCAAAGCAATTGGAGTTTCCAGTCATCATCTCTAATATGAACTGTAACACCGAAGTTATTGTTGTTGCTAAAAGAGATCCAGTGATGCCCAGTCAGAGCTGCTGGATTTTTTTTTGACATTGTCCTCCTGGACCCCAGTTCATAGTTTGCGTCGGCCGAAGCAATCTGCTCCGCCTTTCGTAAACCCTTATCTTCTACCACGGAGAGTTGTCTACAGTCCACAGCAATCCATCTCTCCAGTGAACTATTCAGTTTGTCCTACGTGGTCTTCAACATTTTGTTTCTGAATCTGAACTCCAACATGTGGTTGAGCGTTAACTGGCAACACTGCTTGCTTGTACTGGTAACATTATCATCTTAAGCGTTGAGGTGGTAGCGAAGGTGGAAGTGCTCCTGTGATAAGCAAACTCCTTCCTGCAGAAAGTGCAGAAAGCATTTTTGTTTGTACTTCCATCTGAAAGTTTTTTATTTAAATTTCCCTTCCACTAGTACAGTCTCATCTGCCTCGTCCATCATGCTTATTATGGCTTTGACGTCACATTGTGGGTCGGAATAATCTGTGTGCCTGGAACTCGTACACTAACGAACATTCGTTGCAAATTAAAGTGCGATTAAAATGCGTTAATTTTTTTAACGCATTATTTTTTCTATAATTAATTAATTGAAATTAACGCGTTAAAGTCCCAGCCCTAGTGAAAATATAAAATGAAAACAGATGTTTAAATGAATTGAATCATAATATGTCATTGTTAACAGTGTGACAATGGCTTCTTCAAAGTAATATGTTTAGTGGAATTGCATGAATAGATGTTGACATGGGGACTTCACAGTTCAGCCCTCCAGACTCTGATCTTTTTGAGGTTTTAGGCTGAACACTAAGCCTACCTGACCTCAGGTGGGATTTATGGTTGATTTTTAGCTTTGGGGGATATTTTTTTTCTCTGAGGCTCTCGCTCCGCTGCTGTAGGAGGCATGAGGGAATATAAATGAATGAATATAAATAAGGATTCAGAAGGTTCTGTTACGTTATGAACTGTTAATTAAAGGAAGTGTTATTATCTGCTGCACGCACACTTAGATAGTTTGCACTACACCCGCTGCTCATCTGCCACAAAACAGTTAGAGCCGGTCTGGCTACACATAGTTGAAGAGTACTGATAACAATCAGGGAAGAGCTCCTCCTCTGCGTAGGAGGAGCCTAGAAGGTATAAATGGATGTGTAACCTGGATATCGGGCTCTTTCTTCTACTCCACCCTTAAGGTAGTGGGACAGAGGGCTCAGCGCTGACTCTGTATCTACTCTCTGCGTGAAATAAACAAAGGCTATTGGACTCGAAAAGTTGAAGAGTGCTTTATCAACCTTTCCACTAAGATATAACGATCCTGGGCAGAAGGAGAGGAAAACAATTCCTCTTTCAACAGTTCACTGTTACTTTGGTGTAGTCTGTTGCTCCCTGACAGGTGTAATTATGAGTTGGGCCCAGGGACAGATGTGTGTATAGCAACCACCCACACACACACCCACACAGAGTACTGATTATTATCATGTACAGAGAAGTAGTTTGTAAGATATCAAAAGCTTTCTGGAATGAGAAACCAGTTAACAGAAAATTATGATTTATATTTCCAAATAATCCAAATTAATCCTTCAGTCTAATCTGTTTACTGGTTTGCAAAAATAAAACTTGATACGCTATATTAGTGAACACATTATATAACAGTGGATAGATGATGAGTCCACATATCATTACATTACTCATTGTGATAATCCTCATAAGCTCCCTTGGAGTAGTTAGGTTACAGGGCCTTGCTCTAAGGCCATTGACCTCCCAGGCAAAAGATCACCCTTTCAACCTTTAAGCCATCATTGCCCAGTTTTGTGATTTCTGTCATGTCTTCTTTCCAACATTTTATATCAATCCCTTAAGTTTGAGTCTTGGATTCGGGTCTTCCAGAATAATTTTGCTTCCTTGTGGTTTAAAGTTGTATGGTTTCCTGTGTTTTTTTCTTTTGCCCCAATAGAGACCTACACAATCTGCCACATGCAGGCAAATTCACCTCCACTGCCTCATGCAAAGTGGCCATTTAATGATTGCAGTACCAGCAGAGGAGGAAGAAGAAAAGGGATTTAATCTAGTTACATAAGAACAACAGGGGATGATTCAAATAATCTCCTAATGAGAGAAGGACTTCATGTAAGACTGAGAAGTCCTCTGATATGTGTGTGATCACAGCAGGAGATGAGTAAAAACACTGGGAGTTGTCAGAGGGAAATGATGGCCCTATGTAAATCAAACTGGTGTAGTGAAGATCTGTTTAATTGTCTAGTTTTGATCATTAGCACATTAAGATGGCGACCACCATAGGAAAACTAAATCCTCTTTTGTGTGTCTGCCAGACTACATTATGCTCTTCACATCATGTGCAGTGAGGGCCGACAAGTGTGATCCTTTAGCCGGTCCAGATGTCTCTTTATGTCTGGGCCAAATGGAGAGGAGCCCTGCTGGTCATCTGATACTGTGGAGCTGTCTTACCTGTCACCCGCCTATACACACAACTCCTTACCCTGTACCATCTGCTCTCTTCCTCTCTAAAAACTGCATAAGTCTGAGAAACAAACTGAGTTAAGAATGTATGAGAGCTGAGATGGAAATGGGAAGAGCCAGCTCAAGCTTTGTCTTGGTGGGTTACACATTTCCAGCGATGCATGTAATTATTTGATAAGGCGCTAATTCCGAACACAAATGAAGCACATCATGGACATTCAACATTTAGTCTTATCTGCTGGAGGTACGTGATCAGCCACGCAGCCCGATGAGGGTTACTGAGTTTGAATAATTTAAGAAGAGAGAGTGTTGTGATCTTGTGGCAACAATAATCAATGGATGCATGCCTTTATCGGTGCCAAGACTCACATTAATGTGTATTGACCTGCAGAGAGTTCCAAGTGGAAAAATGCTTTTTTTTCTGTGCTCCAGACTTTAAAGTAAATAAACTATTTTTTTTCCACACAATATTAATTGGCTGACAGTTCAGACACTTTGATCAACAAGCATCATCAGTAAGACTAGCAGCTGAGTTAGAATATATGGTTCTTTGGTAAGGGTCCTGATTTGTCAGACAACTTCTACTGATCCAAATTAAGTTTGACTTGCACATGTTAAGGTGAATCAGCAACACACAGGTTAAATCCTACTCATTTATTTGACCCATGATTGCAGTGCTTGCTCTGATTTGCATCTGTGAACTAAAATTGTTTTCATTTTTAATCAGTCAATTATTTTTCATAGTCAATTGATCATTTGGTAAAATGATCAATCAAATCCTTGAAAAGCTAAACACAATTTCTCAGAGCTCAATTTCTAAGAGATGTTATGTTTTCAGAATGCCTCTTTTCATCCAACAGTCCAGAACCCAAGACTCAAAAAGAAGTGGCAAATCCTTACATTTAAGAAGCTGGATCCAGCAACTGGTATCATCTTTTGTATTTTTTTGACTATTAATTTTACCATTTCCATACATTCTCTGCGCCCATTTTAACAAACTGCTCCGTCTTTCCATCTCGGACTCTGCTTGAGTATTTTCTGGATACAAATGTTTAGATGCTACATGGTTTTCATGCACATATTAGGCTTTCATACAGATGTACATCAAGTAAAGATGCACAAACAAACTCGGTGGGACAGTCACACAGTTATAAAGGATGTTCCAGCCATTAGTTGTGTGAAGGAAGCACACTGCAGAGTGCACAAGCTTGTGATGTTTAAAGGGTTGGTGCAATGTAATATGTTGTAGTAAAGAGACATGAGATGGCATGGGATGATGGCTGGTGAAGATGCATTTGCTCTTACTGAGGCTGTATTGTGAATATTAATACGGCTGAAATTCGGGTTGAGGAAGTACGCCGGAACAACTCTTGACACATTTTTATTTTTCAAGACAACTTTAGAACTATTTTTCTTCTTAAATTTGTCATCCAAATAACAACATAAACAAGACTTCATGGCAGCTTCCTTATTTCCGATGCACAAAATGAGGCCACCTAGTTTAGTGAAGGCATGGAGCGTAACTTTAAACAGCATAACCTGCACAGACTCGTTACTGATATCTCCTAGGGACATCGGACATTAGTTAGTTCTTTATGCTTTGTGCAGATAGACAGCTACAAATCACTGTTTCAGTACTCTATAGTTTTATTGGCAGGCACTGATGACATTAAAATCCTATGGACAGTGTTGTCATGGCCAACAGTCCTGTGCCTTTTTTTTTTTTTTTCCTGCTTTTACGCCAGCGACAGCCAGGGCTGTCAGCATACGTATGTACGTTCATTTGGGACATTCTCGTGAATACGTTATCTCAAGAACACCTAGAGGGACTTTTTTCCAACTTTGCACAAATGTCCATTTTGACTGTTGGATGTACTGATTAGATTTTGTAGGTCATAAACATCACTGCAGCCTTATGTGGGTCATTTTTGTAATGTGAAAAATAAAATCTTAGATCAAAGCCATTGACAATTTGCTTTGATTATTAGTACTTGACTTTTTGAGGTCAAAGGTCAAGATCGCTGTGACCTGAAATTTTTTGAGCATAATATCTCAAGAATGCATTGAGGAATTTTTGTCATATTGTCTCACACCTAAGGTCAAAAGTCACTGTGATCTTACATATTGAGAGGTTGCAGTACAGTGGGATTTTTGGCCACCGCCAAAGTTATCCCTGAGAAATACTACTGCTGCTACTAAAAATCTGGTCCAACCTAATTGGTTTTGCCAATATTTATGTTCTAATTTGCCCAACTAAAAACTGAGTGATCCAAAAATTATATGACACTCTTCAGTATCTTTATTTGACCGTGGTAATTTGATTAAATTTAACTACTACCATTAACATTGTTTCCTATCTCCTTAGTTACTTGTGTTTATTTTAGACAACAGTTTTAGCCCAGTATATTTATTACTCTGTAATTCATAACATGCAACTAAACCACTGTGAATAATACGATTTTTACCATTCACACACCATAAAAACCTCCCTGGCCCTTCTTCTTAACACAACGATGTACTTGTACTGTCTGCCCCACTGCCCCACTTGCTACAGCCCAATTATTGTGCATCGTTTGCAGTAGCTCATTTTGACTAAGTGTCCATGTAGTCTCAAAGCTCTAAATCCTGCATTTACAGCATGATGCAAAAAAACCCAAACTGTTCTGTTATCATTACTTTCGGGTTGTGCAGCTGAGGATGAAGATCTCAGTGTTGTATGTAGACTCTACAACTGCCAGAAAAGAAGTGTGTTTTTTTATGCACTTGTTTTAACATTCACAAAAATGCTGAAATTTATGGACTGTTTTCCATGCTTGTCTGACTTAGAAAATTTGGCATATAGACAAATACATTATTGAAGAATGTTAATGGAAACACCATTTCTTTTTTTTTTTCATTGCAGTTAAGACAAAGCTTCAATGTGTTAATTCAATCCATGCTTACGTAATTGGATTTTATGTAAATGAAAGTAAAATGCTACATACCAGGATGAAATTGTACTTCATATAGATGGTATAAAATCTATATCTTTTTGTCTCTTTTTATCTGTGGTAGTCATGGCCCGGAGGCAATTACCTTGAGGTAAGAGGATGTCTGCAGGTCTTAGGGAGATTGAAGACTGAAGGACAATACAGGTGCCATCACATAATGCGGTCTCATACAGTAGCACCATCTGGGGTGATGCTCACTGTAATATCTCTAACATGTCCTCTGTCAGACTACTACACTTTAAAGCTCTGTTCTGATTGGTTCATGATGGACTGACATTGTCAGGGTCAAACTAAGCTGCCATGGCCATGCCACAGATTACCATTCCTGGCAAGGTAACATATTTAAAGACTTAAAACCTCAGATGGATGATTGACTCCACGTTTAGCAGAGATGATGTGTTTGTATTAGTGGATTTAGCAGACAAAGAGAAGAAAAAAAGGAGAACCCAAATGAGATGAGATGGAGGGGAGGGAAGGGGGGAAAGAAAAGAAACAGCAGGAGATTGAGCTTGACAATTTCATTTGTCCCTGACTGGTAATGTTTGGTTAGAATTCAATACACAATTATCACCTCTGTGAGGCTGTGGGTCCTCTGCTGATGTGATCCATGTGATCACTGAAAAGCTGAGAATTAAGTTAAAGAGAGATACAGGGAGGGGACAAGAGTGTGTGTTATTGAACATGCAATCTTGATGGGTTAATACTCCATTCATTGCTTTTATTGCAGCGCTTTACTGTTATATTCTTTTTTATTTTTTTTAAATTCGCCAACATTTCCTTGAATTAGTTTTTGTGAAGGGTAGTTTGTTGTGATTATGAGAGATTCTTTCAATTCCTTTAAACTGTAAAATGTTAGAAATTTATACAGCATGAATTTCAAAATTAGCTGATTGTACAATATGGGTTTGTAGGACCCACTAGTGTCTCTACCAGAGGTCTGTTCAGCTGATTTGACTAAAGGCCAGTAAGATGATCAAAGTGCAAGAGTAAATTAACTTTCACCACCAGATTTAGCAAATATAAATATCTCAGTTTGTCTCTTTCCCCAGTTTCCCAGTCACTGACTTGTGTTGCTTCTAACTCAATAACGAGCTGTATGTGTGTTACACGCAGACACAGGCCTACATGGCAAAGCGCCCAAGTTGTAATGCAGGCTTCGCCCTTCAACCAATCACCCCAACTGACTGTGTGTGTGTGTGTGTGTGTGTGTGTGTGTGTGTGTGTGTGTGTGTGTGTGGGTACACAGGCCTACATGGCAAAGCGCCCAAGTTGTAATGCAGGCTTCGCCCTTCAACCAAACACACACACTGACTGTGTGTGTGTGTGTGTGTGTGTGTGTGTGTGTGTGTGTGTGTGTGTGTGTGTGTGTGGGGGGCGGCTGTTACGCTTAGTCAGCAAGCTGGAGTTTATTTCTAGCCCTGGAACTCTGTGTTTGTCCAGATTTTATACTGTAGGTTTGTGTGTATGTAGCGAGAGTCAAGTTCAGGCCCAGGACAGGTCAGGTGTGGAGGAGATGTAACACTCTCTCCTATGCTCTTATGGATTATTACCGACATTCTCACCGCCCAAGGCTATCAGAGATATTACACCTTACACTCAGCTGGGCCCATGGAAAATTCCAGTTACTAAGCCCTCCCGAAATCTGCTTTATTGTTATCAACTCATGAGAATGCTCTCTCTCCTACATAAACCCGTGGAGACGATCTTAATTTTTTTAATGCAAAAAGGCTGCTTTAACGGAACATTGATTATTAATTATTTTTTTTGTTTTTGTTGTTTCAATAGACAATATTATTTTAGTATTTTTGTTCAACATTAAAATGGTAGGGATATAGCGATATGAATATTTTGATTGATACCGCTAATGGAAAATAAATTTGTTGTTATGACTGACCAATATTTACCAATGTTTATATGATCTGTATAAAAATGTTTCTGTGATAATTGTTAACAACAGCTTTGGTAAATTTGGCTCTGGCCTAACTGGCCTAATTTTGCAGAGAGAAAAAAGCAGCCATTTCTCAAGGTGCAGAATTTATTTAAACAATAAGTTATGCATAATTGGCATGCAGGATGTGTGATTACACTGCAATGCAAGCAAACGGGCAACAATATGAAGACGACTTCTAATGTGACAGAGTTACAAAGCGCCTATGTAGTGAGCTAATAGCCTGCTAATCACAAATATTCTAAACACAGCTGAATTAAAGACTAATACCATAGATACAATACAGTGCAATAGAAACAACATCAAGTAATCAAACTTTGTAATATTTTCATAGATGCACACTGTTGAAATAACAATACTGAAGAATGAAAGAGCAGATTAGGGGATTAATAAACTACTCACACTGTATGGTTTGAACTAAACAAGTGTATATCTCAGGAGCGGAGTAAAGAAGCGTGCTGTACTGTTAATTGTCCAGCAGGGACCAGTTAAAGATGACCTTGGCTCATACTGATATAATTGCAGGGACATATTGTATTGATAAAGTTTGGTTATCATTACTTCTATTAGGGTGAACGGATTAAGGCTGGTCTACATGCGCCCACCTGTATTTTGCTGGGCCCGAAAAAACTTTCCAATTGCTCCCCCTTATGGGTGGACCTGCTCACACACATCTTCAAAATACACTCAGCATAGTCAATACACAGTACTATGAAATACCAGAGCGCCCCAAATCTCTATAACTGGTCATTCTGTTTGTATTCCTGTGGGATGTTTTCTCATTTTTATGTCACATGTTTTGTTGGAGCATTATGAAAAGCAGCTGGATGTCTCCTTTGCCTGTGGCTTTAATACATCAGCGGTTGATATTGTGGTTTGACCTCCGCTGGCTGCCATTAACGGCTGCTTGTCTAAAGAGCCCATCCCACTGTGAGAGGCCAGGGCCTTCTGTCAGCTTCTGTTCTCTGTATGAGTGGGACAGGAGTTTTCATGGGAGCAATTGCTCTTGCAGAGGCTCTGATAATAGTTTAGTGGACCGC
>KV751320.1:14342269-14365546 GCA_001698575.1 Mola mola | reverse complement strand
TCCCAGTCCGGTACTCACCATGGACATCAACATAGGTGACGTGTCTTCCCTTCTTTCTGATGTACAAAAATAAAGATAAAATAACTGGATCTGAGAACTGCCATTTTACTCCGGTGATGTCATTTGGAGCCAGGGACTGCATACTAATGATCAGCTAGTGGAACTCCTGTACAGAGGAGTTCCCACCCATACACCTGCCTGACTTACACAAACTGGGTTCAGTCAATCATTTTGCATTACATTACATTTTAACCTGTTTTAATAACAACAACGAAACGAAACAAAACAAATAACAAACACTAATTTACTGCTGTCAAACTTACCCCCCTCTATGTTTGACTTAATGCTGCCCCCAGGATGTGAGATAAATTAACAAAAAACATAATGATGGTTTTCACTACTTTTAAACAAACTTAATGTGGTGTATGTCACTGTTGTTACCTTCTCTAACTAGGGTGTGGGACAAAACATGCACAATATTATTTTCAATGATAGTAATTTCCTTCAATACCTAGGCATTCAACTAGCAGCTTCATAGTCATCCCTTGCAGTTTGATCTGCATTGGTTTTATTCTTTTGCATATTCTGCCTTAAAAAGTGAAAAATAGCAGTACAACATGAAGTGTAGATGCTGCTCATCTGCTGCATTGTCGTTGTGGGCATGGTTTTCTCTTTGGCTGGTGGACTTGAGGGAGAGCGGAGACAACTGGGTAACAGAAGGTTGCATTTATGGGTGTTTGTGTGATAGGCAGGCAGCATACACACACACACACACACACACGCAAAGGCATGAAACACCTGCCCTGAGGTATTTGTAAAGGACATCTTTTGGGGAGAGACACAGGGTGCATGAGGAAACGCTGAGTAATTTTCTCAGTGACAACTCTGGATGCTTCCCTAGATGTTGTTGTGTGACCCTGATTCCAATCTCCATAACACACGCATACACAAACCTGCAAGCTTTGTAAGTTGGTGACCTGCTGGTTTAAAGTTTGTCTTAGATTAACAAGCAATCTGTGCTGCAGTAGTACCTTTTTTTTCCATCTCTCCCAACTTGATAAGTATACTGCCGGTATAAAACTCTCTGGCTTTTGTTAATCTGGATAACAACAATCTGTATATTTTCATGCTGATTTATCCTACTGATGCATGGCTGCATGTTAAGTATCATATTATTACTATATACCAATATACCACACTAATATAACATGTATTATATAATGTTACCTTTTATTTAACACGCATTATCTCAGATACATACTCCTTGATTTCGTGTATGATGCCTCCATGTAAAACAGCAATATACACCCCCCAAAAAAATCATTATCTGATTTTTTAAAATATTTTTGCAATTTTTTTTAAACTTTTATTCTCGGCTAATTTTGGAAGCAAAAAATATCCAGAATGTGAAAGTAAACAATAAAATGAGTTTTAAATTCCAACTATAACCTGAAAGAGAAATTTGGAGTTTTATTGCCCTTCAATGCAACCATTTGCGTGAAATCCTAAACTCTGTACAGATCCTCAGATGCTGGTATGTTTCCAAGGCTTGGTATGAATGCAAAGTGATGCAGTTGTTTCAGTTTATTATATCATAAAAGCTCCTTGTTGGCACCAACGTCAGCCACTCTAGTACTGAGTCATGATGTCAGTCTGTAATGTTACCCTGTGGTTATGTTCAGTTTTCACTGAACATAACATTAGGCATTGAAGTGGAAACTGTGAGTGTTGATGATGTTAAATGTCTTAATTTCATTATTTGGATGTCATTGGTTGTTATATCTGCAGATTATTCAACCTAGAGCTGCAACGTTAAGGCAATTAATGACTAGTTGTGAACTGGATCTATTATCTATTAACTATGAACTGGATATGACAATGATGTGTTTAATGGCCTGAGTATTCAGGATGGAAGCATTTAGGAAAAGTTCCCAAATGTCTCATTTAGGGCTGGGCGATATTGAGAAAATTCTCTATCAGGATATGGGTACTTTACCCTAACCCTCTAGAATCTTTGAGAAAATGACTTAATACAATAACTGAAGCAATTATTACTTTTTCGTTTTCAAGTAACCAAATTCCAAAACTGGGGTTATTTGAATTCTGAATATTTTGTTAATAATATGCTTAGTGACTGTCTTTTATCAGGCTGGAATCTGCAATTGCAGTTATCGCTCATAAGTAATTTTTTTGAAGCAGGAAACGAATAGACTGAAATGTATGATTTAATGACTACGCTGTTGCCCAGAGGCTCAATATACAGTCCAGCCTAGTAAGATCTACCTTGTCTGCTTTATTGTGCATGTGTCCTTTGTAGTGCTTGTGGTTTAAAAACCACTCAAAGTTAAATGTAAATGGTAAATGTCCTCTATTTATATAGCGCTTTTCTAGTCATTGTTGACTAAACTCACTTTTACACTACAGGTTTTGCATTCACCCATTCACACACACATTCATACACTGGTGGCAGTGACTACCTCGCAGGGTGCCACCTGCTCATCAGAGGTGTTAACCAATCACACACATTCATACACTGATGGAGTCGCATCAGGAGCAATTTGGGGTTCAGTGTCTTGCTCAGGGCACTTCGACATGTTAACTGAGGGGTCTGGGATTGAACCAGGAACCTTCTAATCACTGGACAACCAAGCTCTGCCATCTGAGCCACAGCACAGTTAAGTGCTGTTGTATGACGGAGTTGTGGGGAATTCAAAACCTGCGTTTCTGTAGAGTCCTCTTTCTCTTTCTCTCTCTCTCTGTCACACACAAACGCAAGCTGATCATTTTCTGGTAAACTGTCTTTGAGAGAGAGAATATGGAGTAGGGAGACCGTTGATGAAATGCGCATGTTGATGTATGTTGGATGTCATTTCTTGTAAATGACAGCCCATACCTGTTAGTTCTGATGAATTGTTGGAGGATATTAAGTTAATTAAATTGGATTATGGATAAACAAAATTGGCTGCCTCTTATATTTCCATATCTACCTTTTCCGCCAGTCATCTTCTCTACTTCTTCCACACTTCATATTGCACAAAATTGCAGCTGCTCAAGCTGCTAAATGCTGATAATTCCTACATTTTGTTGGTGTATTACACCACCTCTAGATTTGTTTATCCTTTTTCTCCCTCGGATCTCGCTATGTTTAATTATTTGATATTGCACCATATTTTGATGGTGTGGTTTGAGGTACCGACTTTAATGTTGATAATAAGGGCTATTCAGAGCTGTGTGAGGACATACTAATCAACTATGAAATCCAGTGACACACACTTATATACACAGGAGTAACAGCTGTCAGCTAATCAGCTTAACTCTTGAGAAACTGTCTAGAAGGAGCTTTGTCTGGAAAAGGTTTTTAGGAATTATATAAGCTGTTGTGACTGTAAGGTTTAAGGTTACAATGATTTCTTTTCTCTTGCAATAATTATATCTCTGACATTGGGAAAAGTTTGGCATTCTTTTTTTTAAGCTGTTTTGGTCTACTGTGGCATATAAGCATATGGAGAGAAGATGGATTAAGAAGATGAGCGTTAAACCCCTCATTCTACAAACACATGCATATGCTTATACACATATTAAAGCCCTCATGACTAAAGGTCTTCCCGGATATTGGCACTTCTGGGGAAATGGCATATCTTTAATACTGATATAACCCTGCGCAAGGCATATAACGTAGACTAATTAAACCATCACCAAATGTCACCGCTATATCTTTAAAACTAGGCCTTTTTTCTTGTTGGTTTCTAATAATTCCTCACTGTCTTACGCTGCTCAAAAAATGCATCATGTTAAATCACTGGCACAATTTCAAGGACCATATATTTCTATTTATTATGCATATACAGCTTTTTTTTACATTTGCACTTAAATTTTAAGGAAAGAATTATTATATTACTTAAACTGCTAAGGTTTTCCATTTTGTCATGGCTACATTTTTAAATCTGCTACACATTACAGTGGTAATGGTGTAAGCTGTAAGAGTAGACAACATCACTATTTGTGGATGAATGATGTCAGTTGAAGCAAGAATTCAGTACCCAACTACTGCCCTATTCTACATTTTCAGCTTTATGGAGCTGTATAGCAACTTTCACCTCATAGTTTTGGCTTTTTGCCTGCTTTTACTGTTTCGGTCACTCATCAGGCTCATTCCTAGAGTCAAAAGGCAGAGAAATTGTCAGAAAAATTAGTAGGATAACTTCTTGTTTGCTACAAACTCAAGAGAACATGGTAGCTCAGGAACCAGGGATTTTCTTGAAACTTTGCACCAATGTCTAATAAGACTCAAGGATGAACTAATTACATTTTGGAAGTCAGGTTAAAGATAGAGGTCATTGCAACCTCATGTGGGCCACACTTGTAAATGTAAAGACACTCAGATCAGTAGACCTTGACCTTTAGAGGTCAAAGGTCAACATCACTGTAACTTGAAATCTTGTGTGCACAGTATCTCAAGAATGCATTGAGAGATTTTTGTCAAATTTGGCACAAAACTACATTTGGACTTGAGGGTGAATTGGTTAAATTTTAAGCCAAGGACACTGTGATCTGCATTGTGAGGTTGCAGTATAGTGGGATTTTTGGCCAGTGTGAAAGTGGTATTAGAAACAACAACCTGGGCTCTACCTTCCCAAACAGAGTTCTTGTGTATCTTCAACAGTCTGTATTTGACAACCTAGGAGTGAAACTCAATAAATCAAAACAATGCACTTTGCAAGTTACATAAAGTCGCTTAAATAAATTGGTCTGTGTCAATAAAGAGTCTGTGTTTACTCTTTGTATTGAATTCATATTGGTCTGCAGAACTCAGTTCATGTCCATTGACAATATTTGGTGCCAATGCACAAAGTAGCAGTAAGCAAGGTAGAAAATAAAGTTTTTTTTGGTACAGATAGTGGATGGGTGACTTTCATGTGGCTTTTTTTTTTTAAATGCACAATCCATTATTTCGACAGAAATAAAATTAAAAATCTAAAAATTATAGACTGTTTCGTCTGACACTTTTTTAACGGTAATTTTGAAGGTAAATATCATAATGAGCCGTCAACTTTCTATCGAGTCACTAACTCTCTTGCTTCGCATGCAAAATTAATGTATGCAACATCCCAGCAATGTTTCTTGTGTAGTAAAGGGGGTGTTTCCTATCTCTGGCAGCAGTCACTGCATAGTGAACACAGGACTTTTGTATTGATAGCAGCAGCAATTATGTTGTTGTATCTGTTGTCTACACTTCCCCTATTGACTTTCATCACGTTCCCACATTATTGATGGCCCCACAGGCTCACGCACAGTCCTGATTCCTTTCATTTCATTGTGTCTGATTGATGAAACGAAAATTTTAAAAAAACAAAAAAATCATATTCCCTATTTCTTAGGCAGAGAGCGGTGACATTCCCTGACAGTAAACAACTTAGCCTGTATTTTGTTAGTGCATTCAAATCTCTGCCTCTAAGGAAGGAAAACATAGAGTAAACAAAACATACATACTAAAAATTAGTCAGTGGCGAAGATGCTGCAGTTAGACTCCTAAATGCACTCTATGGTGCTCATTCTTTGCTTCTTTCTTTTTAATTGGTTAACATTAGTAGTCCAGTCTCAAAATCGCAAATGCACAAAGAAGGACACACATGTACATTTTGGGATTTCTATGTTCATGAATCTCTCCAAAAAAAAATTTAGATAAAAAAATGAAGAATCATTACGGCTTGCAAATGTATGACTGATGTACACACATATTACACAATATTTGTTGTTTTAAATATATGAACTTCACACAAACCACAAGCAGTTTAAATGCAGATTCAACTGTGTGTATAAAACTCACAACATACAATTATACATTTTTGCTGAAAATGGCAAATTATTTAAAATACGTATTTGTGAATTTCCATTATTTATATTTAAAAGAAATATAGAAATATAGAAAGAAATATTTGTGTGTGCATCAGAAACAGTTGCTAATCTTTTTCATTTGTATTTGCATTCTTTTACATTTATATGGATCAGAAATTGGTGTTTTTTTTTGATTAAAGGAAAGCAAGGCTTTATTACAATGTTATTTTCTTTTCTGAATACAGAGCAAGAAAATACAATACATCAGTGAACCCATGTCCTTGCAAGCAAATCCATGTGCAGATACACATGTGTGTATTGAAATGTCACAGGGTTGCTTGTTTAGCAAATTCAGTTACATGCATGGTTAGGTTTTTGCCCTCTGAGCATCTCGGTGTAACATCTCTCTAAATGCACCCAGGAGAAGTAGGCCAGGCTCTCAGGGCACTATTTGTCAATGAGGTCGATATCTGTACCGGAGCACCACATGCCATTCAAACCACCCGCCCCGTGTTGGGCCATTAGGAACCACCTGCATGGTGAAAAGGGCTGCAGCAATGTGGGCCATAAAATCATACTCACTTCATCGCAGAGGCAGTCAGTCATCAATACAAACGCTCACATGCACACAGAGGCACAAGACACAAAATGGACATGTTGGCATACACAAACTCATGCGCAAAATGCGCCCTCTATACATAATTTACTCCATCTGCAGCATTTCAATTTTTTGCAGTGCATCAAGGTGTCGTGGGCAGTGAAGTGTGGTCAATGTCTAATTAGCATTGAATAATCGCCACTGATCTCTGCTACCCAATGGATGGGTTGCAGAGATCAGTGGCCTACATTTATCAGATCAGTGTGACATTGTCATCATGCTTAGTTTGGGCTGCAACCGGTTATTTCGGTTTCTTTATTATGTGGCTAATATCTTTATTTGTTTGATAAAATCAACAAGCTTTGTTGTTGTTTTGTTATCAATTTATTTATTTATTCACCCTCTTTAAATATTGTTGTTATTTGTTTGTTTTGAAATTAAAGTCCATAATTGCACTTTAGTAGAAGAGCTTCAATATTTGACTTAGGCTTAGATGATGCAATGAAGCCTCTAAGTGTTTGCCACCAGTCTTTTTTGATTTGCTGACGGATCATCCCACATTTGTCAGACAGACGTTTGCTCGGGACCAGCTCTCATGTGCCCCTTATTGATCCAAATCCACGTTTTCCTGTGTGGGATAAAAAGAAGCTAAGGTCAGGGGTCAGAAAACATGCCTTCTTTTTAACTGTAAAACTCAGTGTGTCAAACACAGAGCTGTAAACTGGGACTGAGACTTTAAAATGTTTCTCTTAGCAAAGTGATATTACAACCACCATACAGCAAATTTCCCTTTCTCTGTAATAACAGAAAATTAAGTTGTTAAATGATAAAGTGAAGTGGTATTTGCTTTTGCTGAGCTGCCCCTTGGTCAAGCAGATTCTGTTTGGTTATTTATCACCAGATGATACTGCAGTGAGAGAGGGCCAGGGGAGGAAGATGATAAAAGACAGGGGATAAAGACTATTGAGAAAAGTAGGAGGGTCCTTCATCAGAACTGCCTGCACCAAAACACCGTCTATGAAGTCCTCTTACTTTCACTCTGCATCAGCCAGGTCTTCAACGCACAACCACAGAACTCAAAGGTACATTGTGATCATGTTGGGCTATATGTAAGGAGGAGCTTTTAGGTTCATTATACTTATTTCTAAAAAAGATAAGAGAAGATAAAGCTTTATGGGTCCCTCCCTTGGGAAATTCACGTGTCAGAGCAGTACAAAGGTCAGAAATGGGGAAACAAATGGACTTAGTGTCATTACGCATCAATGTTGAAAAATAGAAATAAATAAACAGACAAGAATAAGAAGTTAAAAAAAACCCCAAAAAACTCAAATCAATACAAAATAATAATTTTGGCTATATACACTATTTACACTAATTACACCTTTCAATATACAGTCAGGTTGGATAGAGCTTGTAAATAAATGTAGAAATATTGCACAGTAAAGAGGCACATGACAGATTCAAACTGGAGTAAATATCCAGTAAATATAATAAACTTTGTTTGTATTGATGAATAGGAACCGGTTTACATTGTAGTGGAGTTGAAGTGACTAATTTCAATTTTTGCTCAACTGCACTGTAAGAAACTGGCAGCTGTGGTTGCCAGAATTTCACAGTAAAAAAGACAAACTTTCTAACCTTTTGTAGCATTACGGTAAATTCATATTATTACATTTGATTTTACAGTTATGGTACAGTTTAAGTATTTACCATAGAAAAATAACGTGTTAAACCTTATTTTCAACATGGTAATAGACCGATTTTTATGGTAAAAAAACGGCTTGCAGCTGTGGTTGCCAGAAATTCATTGGAAAAAAAACCAACCTTACTTTTTCTAATATTACGGTGAGAACCGTTGATTTTACAGTTATGGCTGAAGTTTTTAATCAGTACTTACTGTAAAAATGTAAGTATTTACTATTGAAAGTACACTGTTAAACCATATATTGAACATATAAATACATTTATTTTAATTAAAAAATCAATTAAAAAAAAATCAGCTAAAACAATATTTTACCATTACAGAAACACTGTTTAACTATATAATTCAAATGAAAGTAGATGTAGTCTTACAGTTAAGAAAGGTGCAGTCACCAGAACTGTAATGAATAAGATACAGTAAAACCTTTTCTTTTTACTTTTTACAGTTTAACAGTCAGTATGATAAAATACTTTAATTCGCAAGAATTCCACAACAACAGGCAGTAATTAAAAGCACTAGCAACTGTACTTTAACGGTACTTTTACCTAAAAATCATCTTTTAGTAAAAGCTCTGACTTTGTTATATAACACAAGTTTGCCACATACTACATTTATTAAAAAACAAACAGGAATACAAGTAGAAAAGTATGTTTAATATTTTAACACAAAAGACAATGAAAATAAAGTCATGCTTTAAGTGCTGGGAGTGTCAGTGTCCAAAGGGAAGCAAATAGAGCGGCAGTCCTGTCTGGCCAGTAGTATATGCTGGACCAAAAGTGTGGAAATCATTTTGTTTGGACATTTAAAAAATACTTAAAAATAGTAGAGTAGTACATATCATGATGCTTACAGTTCAGCTTAATGGTCAAGAGTAATGACATGGAATTGGCTGCTGATACCGTAACTCAGACACATGATGGTCAGCAGAAACGCAATGGATGGTCTGGCTTCTTCCTGCAGTCCATTGGTATTGGCAAGCAGAAATGGCTATGACATTGCATGATTTCGTAAAATTTAATTTTGTGTTGTAGAAATGTGTTTTTTTTAAACTCTACATTGTTAATAGAGAGCCACTGAATTGGAACATCTTATTTCATCCTTCGTCAGCACAGAAGGTTACTAAAATGTTCTGCTTGTTCCTGCACTTTGACCTTACGTGGCAGAAGGCAAATGAAAAGAGAATTCTTAAAAAGTTAATAATTGATGGTAAATCAGAAGATTCCTCTAAAGTAATGTTAGTGTTACTGAGGGTAACTCTTTCTTGCTCTGGCTCAAATATTTTCCAGTCAACAAATTATTTTCATTTGTAAAATACCATAATTCAACGCTGCTTTTAAATATTTATTGATGTGATGCCTAAATGAAATGAAGTGAGGGTTCTACTGATGGTTTCTGAATAATCTGATGGTACCATCAAGCATCTTTGATGAGGCATAAAAACTTGTATAACATGGAGCACTATAAAATAACTAAATAAGTTAATTTAACAGTTACTGCAGGGTAGCTTCTTTGTATGACGCAACTTTACAATCCATGTTTTTTCCAATTCCAATATGCTTTTTGTATTCTGTTCTACTCTATTCTTTTTTTATAATTTAAAACAAATCAAAATACACTTTTGTATCTCATAGGCAGTGATATAGGACTTAAAATTCCATTTGTCTGTCGCAAGTCAGAAAGCTAATAATGAAATAATCAGACATATCTGTGGGCAATTCTGCTCTACATTTCAAATAAAAAAGATTTTTTTTTTTGGACTCTCACACAGGATTCTACATTGCCTAGTTGGTTGTAAAGTGGTAAAGCGGTGGCTCGAATTCCTCTTTATAAGATGGCTCATACAGGTCTCTCATTAAAATACTGTCAGGAGCTCTCTGGCCCAATTATTTCAAATGTTCCCAGTACACGGTCTGATATTCTTATAACTGGAAATCAAAGTGATGTATTCACACATACATTTTCCGCAACATCACAAGGCTTCACAGGCATGTGGATGCCCATTTTTCTCCTTCCAGTGATTTAATGCTGGAATAAGCATTTCAGGAAATGTCATGAATTAAATTGAAATGACAGAAGGAGACATTCAGGACTCCCACAGAGCGTAAAAACAGATTTGAACTAACTTTGTTGTCTTTAAGTTCTGATTTTGCTGCCATTTTCAAAGACATTTGGTACTTTAAACCACTTTAACAAGCTTTTTACGCTCTACTTCCAAAAGTTATGCATTTTCCATAGAGTCACTCTGGTGTTTTTTTTTTTGAACAATTGTGATGCAACTGACTGTCACAGGGGTTTCACATAGTGTTACACAGATTCTTGAGAAAATCTTCAGAAGATTTTTATGTTGATTTTTCAGTTGTATCTTGTTCACAGCCTGATGACATAGTCAGTATCTTGTAAACAACGAAGGTCTCTCCATGACCATGACACCATTCAAGTAGTGGCCTTAACCAAATATGAACAGTAAGTGGAAGACCAAAACATGTGCATATGAATCATTCTTTTAAAATGTTTGTCAAACAAGCTGTTTTGTTGTTGAGCTTGGATGACTTGTTACACTTATTTCTTTGTTGCAGTGACTCTTGTAAAGTCTCTCTTCAGCTTGTCTGGTTGGATGTGCTGTGATTTATATTTAGTCAGAGGTTTTGCTGAGGCTGTTATTTGATTAGCTGTGATCATCCTGCAGTGAGTCACACAGACGTGTACCCTTGTTCAGTCACATCTCTGATCTCAGGATGTAACCTGCTTTCAAAAAGTCGCCTCTGGTTGTTGTACACATATGACCATCATGTCACAGACTTCCTGGTAGCTCTGTTTAGCTCTTTCCCAAGCTGTTAAAAAACAAAGAGCTTCTGTTTTTAAAAGAATAAAACCTCTGACCTGTTCTGAACAAATCTCACAGGGATTCTGGACAAAATACTAAATCTGAGAGACCAAAGATGATGAGATGACCATTTCATCAGCAAATATTTGCAATGGGTACATTTGAGAGTTTATATTATTGAAATTATGGGTAATACTCTGAAATGGGCATTTCTGATTAAGATGCCCACACTTTTGTTTATTTTGAAAAATCCATTATTATTCTTGTTTCACACTTTGTTAAGTGCATTCTGATGTATGGCTGCGTCACCTCCATATAAGATCAACTTTTACCATCCATGTTTGATTTGTCCTGCACTCTGACGATTGGTCATGTTGTAGGATTTGATATCCTAATAAGACCAACAACCATAACACTGACACCCAATGAAAAATCAGATCCTCTGAAATGTGAATATTTCCTGATGAAGTCCCCACATGACAATTAAATCAATGTTTTTGTAAATATTTTACATGTCTCCATAGTATAGAAACAGTACAAACTGAAGATGAGATAGATAGATATACTGTATATTTGACACTTTTTTATATACAGTAGAATTCCGGTACCCTTCCCTCCATAAAGCTTTCTTTTCATATCAAATTTATTAAAATGCATTAGTGAAATGCGCACACAAAAAAAATCAGGACAGTATCCCGGGTGCCTGTTATGTATAAAGTACTATAGGTATTTTGTACATTTCTGTCATTTTATAACAGTAAACAATATAAAAATATAGTCATGCTTTTTTCAGCTTTTTTTGTTCTGGACCACTGATGTCAGTATTATCATCACATTTGTTACAGCAGGTATCTTTTTGTGTTAAGATTCCAGCCAAGCTATATTTTGTAGTGTTAATATAATGCAATGAAAAATTTTGAAATGAAAAGTGTACCAGTTTAGGAAACAAGAAGGTATCATACCTATCACGGTATGACCATTTATGCTGGAGGAAATTAGATGTATAAATGTTCTACAATATTAAGCTGCTTCTGGTTTGGTTAAACAAAAATCCCACACACAGGAAAGGTTAAAGGGCCTGTTATGACTTAATACAGATGCCAGAAGATGGTATCTTTTGGCCTAAAAACAGAATAAGAGGAGAGGGTCTTAAGAGCAGGTCTTGAGTATACTCTGATGAGAATGTACACGGATCAGTTACAACATTAGACCACTGAGAAGTAAAATCAATGAAAGTGATCATCTGGTTACGATACAATGTTCTGCTGGGAGCATTGGGTCCTGGCATTCATTTATGTGCTACTTTAACATGAGCCACCCACCAAAACTTTATTCCAGACACAGTACGTCCCCTCATAGCAATGCCACTCCCCAGCAGCAGGATAATGTGTGCTGCCAAGGAGCATTTCAAGAATCTTTGAAATCCTGCCTTTAACTGCAGTGTCTTTGTGAAAACTGTGAGAAAAGTGACGAATTTACCTTCATCACCTTCGACACCTTTATCCTCCTGGGCACTGTGATCTCTGCTAACCTTTCCTGGTCTGCAAACACCTAATCTGTCATCAAGAAGGCACAGCAGCCTCTGCAATTCCTGAGAGTGCTCAGGAAAAATAACATCTGTGAGAAGCTGCTCGTGACCTTCTACCGCTCTACCATCCAGAGATTCCTGATCTACTGCATCACAGTGTGGTTCTCCCGCTGCACCGAGGCAGATGAGGAAAGACTTCAGAGAGTGGCCAAGACAGCACAGAAGATCATCGGCTGCCCCCTCCCCTCCCTTAAAGACTTATACTCATCACGCTGAGGCAGTCACAAGAGACAGCACCCATTCTGCACACCACCTGTTTGACCCGTTACCCTCTGGCAGGCGCGAAGGGTCCATCAAAACCAGGACAAACAGACTCAGAAATAGCTTCTTCCCACAAGAATTAACTGTATTTACTTTATGTTTTTATATTTAACTATTATTACTTGTACTTTTTATTCTTAGTTTATGTTGTTTGTCATACTCGGTAGCTGCTATAATTTCGTTGTACACTTGTACCATGACAATAAAAAGGATTCTGATTCTGATTCTGAATTTCGCTATCCTATTGTGATTATTTATACACCTTCTGTGTTAAAAATAGTTAACGTTGTTAAGCAATCCCACAATAGCTTGATTGATTCTGTTGACCAGAGTCTCTGTTCATGACCTCCCTATCAGTAAGTCATGATAGTACGATTGTAGAGGGTCAATGGTGTAGGGCTGTCAGTCATCTGTAATTTACAACGGTGTTGTCCATGCAGCAAACCCAGTGTGATGCAATGTGATGGCATTTTAATTGCCTGTGTCTTTAGCTGAGCTGAGCAGGTGGCAACTGGCCTAAAGTATTTTCAAAACAAATCATTAAATACGCTTTACTTCTAGTGATCATGAAAGGTAAAATTAGATTTGACCATGACATTATACTTAAAACTATTACTAAAATTAGGCTTTGAAATGATCTTGGTCCATTTTTTAGGCTAATGACATCTTTGCCATGATGAAATCACCTGACAGAGAAGTCTTTGACCCGCCTCGCTGATCTCTTTCTCTATGTCCTCTGTTTCATCATGGATTTACATATTTTTGAAGGAATTAATTAGTTATTCTAAATCTGTGATCACGTTATTCATTCTTTTGTAAGGTTGTCTAGATACAAAAATTAGTGCAACTATTTTTCAAGTATTATTTTCCATTCCAGGGTGAGATAGAGGTTAATATAACAAAAATCTAAAATGATTTTAATTTTGAACCACAATTAAAAAAACAAAAAAAGATTAAATGCTGAGAATGTAGTTATGTAAATTATCTTTAATCACAGCCAACCCCGGAGAGCACCATTTTCATGCAGGTTAATGGGGAAAGATATCATTATATCATATTTCAAATACATTTCGTATCAAGCTTAAATTTATTATCTGGAGCCCTGCATGTCTCTCTCCCTCCTTTTCTTTCACACATGCACACACACATCCCCACCATATGAAGGAAATAGCTCTTGGCAAACCAATCTGGGCAATAATATGCTTTGACAGCACTTTTAATTGGGTGTCGATAATTACATTTTCTCATTGGATAGCATCCTTTGAGCTAATGAAATATTGCAAGGTTATTCCTTTCCCTTTTAAGTAATAAAAACATATTAAAATATACATAGGCCAGCCACAACATTAAAATCACTTATAAGTAAAGTAATAAATAATGTCCAACTCATTACAATGCAATGCACCGCACCATATACCACTTTGGGTCCTTACATTCATGCGATTAATAATTTGACCTGTTCCACTCACCTCAAATTATTGCAACCCATCCCAGTGGCCAATATCCTGATGCAATGTGCCATAGGACATCCTTAGAGGTCCCCTGTCCATGTCCTGACAGGTCAGAGCTGTTTTGGTGGCATGAGAAGGGCGAATAAATTATTAATTTGGTGACTTTGTTGTACCGGATTGCTGTATACCTTGTCCTTGACATGGTTTTACTTGAATTTAATGTACAAACACAGCATCACTTATTTTTTTAAACATTTGTACCATAATAAGCATAGTGGAAGCCTACAAGATACATCATTTAAATATAATTGTTGCTGTTTTGTTAGAAAACACATCCTCATGCATCATGGGAAAGTATTAATCCCAGTGAGTAGGACTTGGACTCTTGGTTAAAATTTCTAGTTTTTTAGTGTATGTTTGTGGGGAGTGGAAACAGACAGCCTCACAGTAATACACACAAATATAGTATCTAATCAGCTATAGATTTTTAAAGATCATACTGCTCGCCTGCATTCATTGGGATTAAACAAGGATAAAAATGTACATAGGTTTTTAAATTGCTTTGTCAAAAACTGACTGCATAGATCTAACATACTAAATCTGTCTTAATTACCTTATTAAACTTTTTTTGGCAAAGGATTGTGACCAATCCATGATCATTACTGTTCCTTCATCACTGCTGTCTTTAAAGTACAAAAGCCCAACTTTACAAATAATATAGATTGTCTGACTGTCTATTATTTTAAGTTCAAAATAAGCACAGATGTACTGTAGGAGATTCACTTACTCAACAAACTACAGGTTTACAAACTCGCACAGTTGTCTATCTGCAGAACAGTTTCAGCCTGACTATGTATTGGTGACAACGTTTATTGCCTTTTACCAATTTTAGTTTTGCTGCTGGCTATTTGAGTGCTGCCAGGTCCAGATGGGGTTGTCCCTCTCTGTCTCTTAAGGCTCATTAGTGTCAGACCCAGGGTTTTCAGCTGGTGCCAGCACCCATCTGTTTCTATATCCCCTGCCCTCCCATGCCTTTAAAGACCTGCCACTGCCAAGAGTGTGTGTGGAGGTGGAGGAAAGGAGCTCACAGTTGCAGAGACGGCTGACAAGTATGAGGCAGCTAATGTCTGGGAGAGGATGTTTAACAGTGGAGTGGATGCTGGGGCTGTGCCACAAGTGGCATTTTTCCAAGACATATCTGCAATATGATTTGATATGACAGTGATTCCTGCATTCAGTTCAACATTGAACGATAATTTTTAGGGAGTAGACAGGGTGAATGTCGAGCAAAATAGAGGTTTAAGTTGTACAGAGATGCAGAGTTGCTAATGCACAACTACAAATGAAATATAGTTGATTGACCGCGGCTGATGTGATGGTGTAGATAGATGTTCGCAGGGGAGAAGGGCGTACAATGAATGTCGTCTTGATGATGTGTCAAGGGAAGAGAGAGGGGGCGAGAGATAAAAGGAAATGGCTAAAGGTGGTGTTTAGATTGGCCTGTGTGGATGTGCTGTAGCCGCTTGAGATAATTTTCTGGATAGCTAAGCATCGAAAGCATGAAAAACAACTGTTTGATGCTGGAGGGACTGTTTGGCAGAATCTGGATGTCCCGAGGAGGTTGCTGCAGTGTTGCCTTCTTAGATGCCTGTGTATTCCCAGGACATCCCGGATCATCTGTCAGTGTCTTGACACATTGTTTTTACAGTCATGAAATCTGCGACAGTGGAACTCAGAACATTCTTCCCCAAGCATACCCTGACGTTCAGTGGTGGATATACTTAGGGCTGAAATGATCCTTCAGGTAATTTGATGAATGTGGTTTTCAATCCACTTGATTTAATTACATTACACATTACTGTGTTTATATAGTACATATCAATTTTTGATGAATTAACTTTATTAATAAAGTCATGAATTAGCTGACATAAGTTAATTAAACATAGTGGTAAACCAGTACGATGGCCGGTTGAGAGGCCTACACATTGTAATTTTCATTAGATAGTGGTTATGGCTGAGGTGCCCATTTAGAAAGGCCACATGGCGGCTAGTGCCACAGCCAATACATAACTGTTTTGCTAGATAGCATATTCCCTTGTGGCAAGTAGCAGTTTTACTAGGTAGGATATTCCCTCTGTGGCTGAGCTGCTCATTGGGAATGGCCAGATGGCAGCTGTCGCTAAGGCCTACAGGTAACATGCTCTCATCAATAGCGTTGGGCTCCAAATTCATACTGTTTTGGGGTTTTTCAAAGTGTTCTCATCAAGCCTCTGTTTTACTAAGTAAATATCCGAGGGGAGTGATGAGGTTGGGGCTTAGATGCCAAACTATAACTATTTGCTGCTGGAATAATAAACATTTCAGCAAACAAACGTGAGTTTACTGACTGAAATGCAGAAATGGCTTGAAGGAAAGTTAAATTGGATGAAAAATCCGTGTTCAGTGGGATGTTAGCAGCAGAAACTCTGCTTGATAGAGGGATTCTGGGCTAAACATTTTTTTCAAAGGTGAAAGAAGTACAGGAAAACATGACAATGAAAATAAATTACTTCAATTATTAAATTAATAAGAAGTTAATAAATTTGTTAATGAATTACTATATGGAAAATATTTTGACATGTCACAGTAGGAAAAGAACATGTGATAATAAAATAATGATTGCTGGATTTCATTTAGCTTCTTCTGTTTCAGGGTTTTTGTGTTGTACAAGCATTGCTCACTGTATGACATAACTTACTGGGAACAGAACAGAGCCATCATTAATGTTATAAGTAAAGCCTGTGCCTTTTAAAGTTATGCTGGGAAAAAGTCTGTGCACATGAAGAGCAGTGCAGCCATTTTGAAGGATGAGCTGTTCAACAGATTTTTTCCACATTAAACTCTGAAAAAGACCAAGAGCATGTGCTGAAGTAGTTCTGTGAAGATGCTCTAGTTCCTGTCAGAGCACTGACGTGTTTATTTCTGTTTCAAAAATAAACAGTTATTTCTGACTTCAGCCAATAAAACCTGGCCCAGAAATGGAACAGGAAATATGACAGCAATGATTATGAAATGTCTCAAATTTGTCACTGCCGGAGAGTGTAACTGTCTTAACTTGATTTGCTGAATGATAGAAGTCTAAATCAAACTTAAGTAGAGTTTCAAATTACTGAAGGCTAAAATGGATTCTTATAGGTCGGCAGAGAAGCTAATTACTACACATTGCGAAGATATTGAGATACTGAAAGTAGCGCATTTAATTTTTTAACCAATACAGTGTTTCCTCTTATTTTTTTTTAATGGCCCGGTGGCAAGAGCTTATATAGACGCGAGTGCGTATAGAGTGAGAGTGAGAGAGAGAGTGAGAGTGCGTGAGAGATATAGAGTGCGTGCATATCGAATCTGTCTCTCATTTCTTCCCCTACAACTGTCCCTCTCCCTTCTCCGCCAACTGTGCATTGGTTTGACTTCAGAGACTTTGAACAAAATTTTAAAATATTATGTTGTCCCTGTGTGTTGTTGGGAAGGCACAGAGAGGAAGGCCAACAGAGAGGCTCCCAAATCCAAATTATTCTTTCTGAATGAGTAGAGCTGGGCAATGTGGACAAAATCTTGTATCTCAATAATGATATATATCACAATATGTTCTCTGTATTATTTTGTCCTGTGCATTAAAAATATCCAAACCCTACTGAAAAACTAAGTATTTGGGTGTTTGGTAATGTTGTGTGAATTTAGAATTTGAATTCTACATATAAATATACACAGTGACTGCTGTCTTTGACAGAGGTGAGAGCTGTCCCCCCAACAAAGTGTGACAAAATGAGGTCTAAAATTTATCTTCATTTTGTTTTGATGATAACAACAAGTAAGTGTGTGGTAGAGCGAGAGTGAGCGTGCATCAACATAGTTGAGTGAGAGCTAAGTAACAGTTAGCAGCTAGCTAGCTAGCTGTCTAGCATTGTTTTAAATATTTAGTAAGAAGCTAAGGTGTCAGTAAATGAAAATGTGCTGCATGCTGTTTCACTACTGCTGCTGAAAGTCAAGTGGTTAATTCCGAGGCACATCCCCTGTTCCCACACAGACACAGTGCAGGAAGACACATACACACGGTTTGCACTCACATTCTGACAGAGTATATGAGAAGAATATCATCATTCTGAATGTCTGAATTCTGAAACATTTCAGTCTCTTGTTAACATTCATTAAGTTTTCATCATAGTTTTTGTCATCGAGGATCTATTTTTAGCTTGTAGACGTGTTGTCTTCGTCATGAAAAAAGATCATTGACGGACAGTTTTCATTAATGAAATTAATACTGCTAGGATCGTTGTAGGGGATTCTGTGACTTGTTACTTCACGTCTGTTTGTTCATCTTCGTGTAGCAAATGTGAATCGGGACCTCAATGACTAAAAAGTTGCAGCGAGTCAGGTAGGGAAAAACCCTGCTTTAGAGTATTTTTGTAGCAAAGCACATATTCACAACTGTAAGCTACCAGTATGATCACAGTCTGATCTGTGGTCACTGAGCTCCACTGGAATGGTCATGTAAAACGGGAAGGATGAGTGCTGCTATTTCATGTGGCCCACCCACATTAAGTCGAACCTCCTGGTCACAGGTTCACTTCTCTAAACTGTAGTTAGAGAACCATTTACTTAACATTACTTGGTTATTCTTGAAAACTTACTTACTTTGTTATTCTTGCAAACCTTTAATGCGTACATACTCTTGTTGAAAGTCCTAAAATGCTTTTATCTTACCAGGCAGGTGCGTAATAGAGTACCCATAAAGAAATTGTATTTGGACGAGTTCTTAGAACATACTTGTTCACGTTCTAATTGTTATGTTTTGGTGATGCAGCTACTGTATATGTTCCAGCCTGGTCTCACGAATGAATAACTCACTAGTGTCATAAGGTGTTTTGTATGTCATTGAACCCCATCTGTATCTGCTTTTCTCATTAATTTTTTGGCAAATGTGACAGAAAACAAAGTACTGTAAAATGGCATATCATAAGCGTGAGAATGTCTGCACTTTAGGGATGTTAGGTGGGAGGATGGACCAAACAAGTGGATTTGTGTCCCATGTAAAACCAAAAGTTAATAGTGTTATTAAAAAATAAAAATATCATAAGTTCCATATGTTACTTGACGTAGGTAACATAACTAAATGGTTTTAAACCCAAACTGTTTCAAACTTTTTTTAATTCCTAAACCAAGTTTTTTTTATTCCTAAACTAACTAAAATTTGACTGTCTAAAATGTCTAAAACATCTTTAAATGACAGGAAAATTGAGTGAAATGGTACATGAAATCTGAGATCTTAAAAGTGTCCGTTCCCATGAGAACATGGATATTTAGCAGTTGTGAGTTTTAAGAGGACTAAGATAGATACACAACAAATAAACACAGAAATCCACTGCTGTCGAACTTGATCTTTACTCTTGAAAAGTTGAGTGAAATGGCAAAATTATGAAAATAAACCAACTGATGTTTAATTTGTGGGTTTAGCAGAGGCTCTCAGTTTCATGTTGTCATCAGTATTTATTGCTTTCTGACACGGCTGATTAGGAATCAGATAGGTAACAGTAAATTGGCATAGTGGGAAAATGCCTGCTACACATGGATGATTTTAAGAGATTAACTCAATATGCTTTTGAAAAATCAAACAGGTAATCTATTCATGACTGACTGATGTTGGTGTGCTACAGCAACGGATCGACACACGTTTGGTGAATAATAGATGTTCGGGGAAAATTGCAGTGTTACTGCAGGATAATGTGCAGGATTGCAGTGAAAACCTGTCCTACAAATTTCTCTGTCACAAAGGACATATGTGTCTTTTTTTACAGAAAACATCAGAATACTAAGATTTTTTTCAATGAGCTGTTTCAACATGCTGCAAGAGGGTTGTCTGTGATTAGCACAGCTTTCGCACTTAGCATACATATACTTGACCTATATCGAGCCTTGGATAGATGGGCCATCCATTTACACCAGTTGTCCATAGACTGAAGTTTCATAGACCACTGCACATTAATTTGTATCGCTCTGTGTCTAAGAAACGGGCTAATTTTTGATATCTTTTTTTTTTCTCGACATTCTGTCATCATCCGTCATCAAGTGTACTAGATTCTAGTGAACACAATTTGAATAAGATTTCCTTGTCTAAAAATTCCCCAAAACAACCCCCTCCAAAATTAATAGATTTATGCAATGTATTTGACAAGTGTTTTGAAATTTAATACGTTGTAAAAAGTTAACAAATATAGCGGCAAATTAAATGTTTTTAAATTTACTCTTAATTTTAATCATCTTAAAGCCTACTAAGCCGGTTAAAAATTATGCCAATGATATTTCTACATGTGCTTCATTGTTCAATGGTTTACCATATTTTTAATTTTTTTTGTTTTGTTATTTGTTTTCAGTGTCACATGGTAACATTGCTGTGCACATAGGTGACAGAGAAGAAATTGGGTACACATTTGCATTGTGGGGATTTGCTGTCTTCCTCAGTAATGTGGGACCTCACTTTGCTGTTTGAATGGTACGGTTATGAGAAGCCTGATGCTCTGCATTTTCTCTCTAAAAATTATACTTGGTTATAGTCCATGATTTGTTCTTCAAATTTCTGACATTAAAATGTAATTACTTTTATTGATTTTTTTTTTTTTGCAAATACATATGGTTTCTTTCACATTTGGGCCAGAAGCACTGGAGAAAGGGTTTTTAGGCCCAAATGCAGACTTGTAGGCAGAGCACTTTCAATTTAGTGGCTGTTTTATTTGAATTTAGGCAAACACACAAGTCAGATGGCACACATGGTACATGACAATTTGGCAAATACAGAGTGGAACCAGGATTTAAATACACAAGGAGGGTGGAGATAATTGGACACACAGGTGCACATTAGTTAGCACATTAGTGTGGAGCAGGTAACAGGACACAGGACACAGACACACTTGAGGTTAATCAAAAAAGAAGAACCGGAAAAACTGAAAGTAAATAAAGACAGGACAGACATGTAGAAATAACCTACAAAATAAAACAGATGACAAACAATGAGAAAAACCCAGAACTGTGACAGGTTTCAAATATCAATTATTGCTTCTTTTGCTTGGTGTTGTCCTAAATCTTGAACAGGTTAATTACATTATTGACTTCACATTAATGAGATACATAGTACCTATTGATGCTTCACTCATGTGAAATTGTTCATTGGTTTGAAAGTATTTTGGCCACCAGTTTTTGATTTTTATTTTATATTAGCCTTAAGGAATAGTTCAATTCCATTGTGGGAGACATTATCCTTCCATTCTCTCTTGTATATATGCATACATGTATAGCGAAGCATAATTTGACTATCACACTCATCAGTCATGCAGCAGCTCCTTAGGCACAAAAAAAAAAAAAAATCTTATCCAGGTACCACACTAGAAACTTTACTGTCTCCTCAGTCTTTTGATCTACCCACACACAAACAAACACGCTTTTCAACAAAGGTAAACACATTGACAAGACACAGAAAAACACACACAGACATTAACAGTCACTGGCACTTTGTAGACAGTGTTGTCTAGTGTTGTTAGTGTTGCGTAATCAGAGCATCTTATACACTTTCAGATGTGCAGTAGGTGCTGTAGTTCCTGTTTTTCATAATTCATGTCTCTAGCCTTCAGAAGCATTTCGTGGGAAAATGAGGCCATACGAATAAAGTCTTAAGATGGAGTCTCTGTTCGCATATTTGTGGATTTCTAGATAGGAAAGACTGCCCGCAGAGTCACTTGATTGACCCCTAATGAGTGTGCATATTCAGCCATGACTATATTTGTTCTGTCCTTGAGCATCAGAGTGTACACTCTAACTCATAAGTTGCTGTCTATTTCTCTATAAAAAACTGTTTGATATCACCCTAAAGAGACTTTCAATATCTTTATTTATAATAACACAAATATCATGGACAACCACACATTTGGCAGCAGTATTAATTATTTTAGTTAATGAGTTGAGTTCTCAGATTTTTTTTAATTAATGATATGAATTTCAAAGCATGTCTGTTGTTGTCTGTGTAACTCCAGTTAGTGACAAACATGACATGCCGTGTAGCTGATGACAACCATGGCTTTTGGAGAATACTTCAGTGCTCTCTGGTACAATGTGGGCTCAAACTGGTAACCAAATGTGTAAAAGGGTTTAACATACCCTAAAAAAATTAAAGAAAAATTTGTTTAAGGAGATTGAAATTAAAAACAAGAGAAAATCAAGACTCATACCTTTGTTTCCAAGCTATGCTGCATGAATATCAAATGTTTTTTGTTTTTTTTTCAAATCCAAGTTTTAAAACGGCACAGTGGTGCAGTGGTTACCACTGTTGCCTCACAGCAAGAAGGTCCTGGGTTCGATTCCGGGTCAGGACGTTTCTGAGTGGAGTTTGCATGTTCTCCCTGTGCCTGCGTGGGTTCTTTCCGGGTACTCCGGCTTCCTCCCACAGTCCAACATGCAAACTGGGGGTTAGGTTCACTGGTCACTCTAAATTGCCTGTAGGTTTGAATGTGAGTGTGGATGGTTGTTTGTTTCTATATGTGAGCCCTGCAATGAACTGGCGACTTGTCCAGGGCATCCCCGCCTTTGCCCGAAGATGCTGAGATAGGCTCCCCCCCCGACCCCTAACAGGATAAGTGGTAGAAGATGGATGGATATGCAACTTATTCTCCTGCCTAAAACCTTAAAATGAGACAAGTTTGCATGTAGTCTGTAGTGCTTTTCCCTCTTTTCATCTCTGAATTAACTGTTAGCTTCTGTAAACCAGTTTGTCCTCACAGATCCTTAAGCAAGGCTTCTACCCACGATAATTACCTAAAACCATTTCATTTGATATCTTCGGTCGCGTTCACAACAGCCTTGTTTGGTCTGGTTGAACCAAACCCTGGAGCATTTACCCACCTGGTGTGGTTATTTCTGGATTGGTTTGAGCGTAGTCTGAGACCTCTGGTTCGAACCAAACAACCGTACTATGGTCTGCCTGAAAAAGGTCGTCTC
>KV751320.1:14264426-14335148 GCA_001698575.1 Mola mola | reverse complement strand
GAGATTAAAATGATAAATATATTTTTGAATATAATTATTGATCAAATAAATTGTCATGAGTCTTAAATAAAACAGAATGTAAAGATAAACTGTAGACAGAGTTCATTTGACACATAATTAAAAACAAATATTTCTGTGAACTTTACATTATTTGCATAATTTAAAATTTTCACTTTTGTACTTAACTTGCTTCAAACTATTTAATCGGCTCAGTAAAGTGAATGATTAGCTGGACATTTATGAATTTATTAACTTAGATTAAAAATTGCAATTTAACGCCAGAGTTATTTACAGAGGACAAGTTAATTTAGCAACAAGGATTGTATAATTTCATTGTATATGCATGATTATTAATTGTTACTGTATGTCAAATACAACTAGCCAGAATAGGTTAGAATAGGAGGGGGGGTGGGTATATGTAGGGGACTTATGGCTTCAATGCTGACTCCGTCCCAAAAAGCAGTGTAGTGGAGATTGCCTTGCACGTTATCAGTCACAGACACACACACAGCTCCTAGATGGATCAGACTTTGAAAATTGTGCCAGTGCTGCGCGACAGCAGTGGCTATGATCCATTCACATGGGCTGACAGATCCGCTTGCCTCCCAGCCGCGTTTGGATTTCCAGCAAACCATTAAACAAACACAATCCAGTTTTGTTTCAGCTCATTTCTTCTCAAGAGAACGACAGGCCTGTAGTATCTGCGGGCTTCAGAACACTTGGCAAACTGACCACTGTCAACAAAGAATAATGAGTCCTTTTATACTCCTGACCCTCTATTGAGTAGACACAGGAAGACAGAAAAAGTCCAGTATCAGTATCAGCTTGAAGTCCAGATGTAAGTCTGAATGTCTTACAGATGTCTTCAATCAAGAATCCAAGGTCTGATATTTTAAAATCCCTAGTTGCTATCACTAGTAGAGCTGTTATCTAAGGATGCCAGTTAGAACCTTGTGTCCCTGCCTAATGAGTATACTTTTTTCATCTGGGTGAAACATAAGGAGCTGTGACAGCATGTTGATATTTGACAAGTTTGGAAGGAAAATATGGTGCCTAAAAGCGTTAATTGCCATTTTGATTGATGCATCTTATGGCTATACACTTAAGTCACACATATAGATTTAAACTTTGGATGTGAAAAGAGCTTGAAGACTTGCTTTGAGTAGGTCAGCTAATTTTATTAAAGCAGTGATTTTTTGACACAGCTACAATAGCCAGGGATGATGAAGTAGTTAATTTCCAGAACTGTGTTTCCCACCAATCGTTTTTATTCAAGTCCTTGTTGCCTAATCTGCATAGAGGTTGGTGACTGTAATTTTCATCTTTTTTCTCCATTAGGTGTTTTAAATTAAACAACTTAACAATGGAATCAAAGCAAGCTATATTATTGTTCTCCAAATTGTAGCTCTCATTCATCAGAGGTTGCTGGAGGCTCTAGCAACACTAGCTTTGAATGGCAACAAGGATAAAATTGCATTCTGTAAATATTTGGGCCTAAGGTTACAATAAGATATAGGATTAAGTTTGTGTTCCCTACTGTAAAAGCTGCAGTGTTACACTGAGTAGGATGATCTATTTACAAGATGTTGCAACTGTTTGGGGGCTTCTGATGTAAGTGATTGGATTAAGGAATGTCCACTTTACTTATTAAGGTTTGATATAAATTAATACATACAGGATCTATAACTTATAGTTTACATCAATTGTTTTCAGTTATGTGATATGAAAAAGAGTAGCCCCTCATTCTTACAGGGTAGGGATGTAAGAAAATCTTGAAGCAGTAAACTTGAGTATTGCAATATTATGGCCCTTTCCCAATATCTGCACTTGCACCTGTGTGCCTTTAAGATGTGCGTTCCCGCTAAGAGGTGCAAGACCGTAGAGTGTCCAAGTTCTGTAGTGATGTTCTCCGTCACCTCCCTTGTGCGCTCTAAGTCATCCTTTACGTAAGTGTGCATCAGAACTCACATTGCTGAAGGGTATTACCCTGAACTCCCTAGTATCGTGACATTTTGAGCTACTATCCAATGAGAAAGCAATAAATAATAAATAAACAGTAATATTGCTTAGAGAGTATAAAAGATTGTGTCACATTACAGTTATTATTACAAACACACGTTAGCTGTGGTAACAGGTAAATTGAAATATAAAACAAAACATTTACCTGTTAGTCGGGCATCACCATCAATTTTTCGTTCTGGTGTTTAAACCGTCTTTTTGTAAGGTTCCTAATTCTTCTGAAAATACACTGGTGGTGATTTCTGATCAACTTTTAGCGGCAGTACAGCGACCAATGAAGCTAGAGATAGTGCCATTTTTTTTTTTTGCTTGCGTGATACAGTATTTCATCTGAACACAAACAGAAGTGACAAAACAAGTGACGTGTACAAAACTGTCCTAATTCTGCTCTCAACAGCTTCAGTCAATAGTCAGTAGGCAGCGGTGTGCATATTGGGACTGGACCTATGATGAGAGCAATATTTGTTGTTGGCAAAGCTAGCATCTACAGGCAGTCCCATGATACTTTGGTCATGATTGGAGTGTGGCTCGGTCTTAAATAACTTGTCTGGTCTCTATTCCCTATTTCTTATATAGGCTTTCCCTATATAAAGCACTATAGAGGGAACTTATTGGCCAAATGAATAAAACTGTTTTCAGACACCATTTTTTTTCTTTTGTCAGTTGTGATGTCATCACAGTCGCACAATTAAAACATCAGCTGGAGTGTTTTTTTCAATAATAGTCACCAGTATGAATTTTGTGCTAAATACATAATATTATGTTTAAATTAAAAGTAGATATTATAGTTGACGTTTATTTCCAAATTTGTAAATAAAAAGTGCTTTAAGATAATGCGTACTGCTCTGGACACATTCAATATTATTTTTGAACAAAAAGCTGTGGATTTGTGTCTCGTGCCTATTACCAAAAGATAAAACAAACTACTCTATTGAATACTACTACTTAATAAGCCACCTCTATTATGACAATAATAAAGACATATTCTCTCTCATATCCACGTAATGCAAGATAATCTATATGAGCTAGGTTACTGATGGTCGTAGTTCACTACTTTTTATAGTGCATTTAACATTTACCGTTACCAGGGTTTATAGTTTAATCCCTTTCATCGAATTATATTCTTATATTTAAAAATTTTCCCAGCACCAGAAACCTTTGAACCTCCTCCAGTATATGACCACACATTTTGAAATGGTGAAATTGGATAGCCTCAATGGCTGCACTTTGTACTGTCAGCTTTTGTGTATAAAATAGATTGCCTGAACTCTCGTTAGAGTGTATTGTTTTCTTCCACAGCATCATTTGAAAGCAGTTTACCTGCTGTTGCCATTTCCCATTATACTCAGCTCTATATTCCATTTTCCCAGATGTCTTTTGTTTTGCTGGCAAGCACTGCTGAGCTGCATCAGCCCAGTGTCACAATCAGCACTTCTCACCAGGGACGATGCATTAGGGCCACTGTTCCACGTCTACTTAGTCGATTACCACTGCTTCTTATTCAGAGGATGTTGCAGGCTGTGAAATGCAACAGTTTCCTTTCATCACCTGCATTCCCATCCATCTTTATTTTTCCTTGTACTACTCCTTGTATTTGTGCTTCTCATTGCATTCATCCTTTATTTATTCATAATACAATTTCTTTCTTTCTACAGCATGCACAATGAGAGTTTACTCAGACTACTAGGTATCAGCGTGATACTTTTGGCTAGAAGATAGTATGTTTTAAAGAGAAGCTAATGTGCTGTGATTGATCAAATGATCCCCAAATTCCAAACCACCCCTTTCATTTGAGATAAATACCTGCGTTAGTGTGGATGTTTCAGTGAATTGTGCCTTTAAATCGTTCTACAGTAATGTTATCATCCCAATTTTTTTCTCCTTTGACATCGGTCAAAGGGATCAGGCAACTCCAGGTTGAACAATTGAGCAATTAAAATTTGTCATTTTTTTGTATAATGAGAACTTCTCCCCCATTTTTCTTTATGCAGTATTTCAAGCATATTCAGCCTGCAAATGGTTTAATCATCATTACAGTTTTATTCCCAGGACCCCCTGGTGGGTCTGATTGCTCAGAGGGATGTGACGCGTCATATGCTGCTTATGTGCGTTATTCAAATCAAGAATACAGCCTTTGTCATCAACACTGTCACTCTTTTGACACAATAATCAAATAAAAACGACGGGCCGTTTTCCTGTGCGTCTTCCTTCTGTTTGTGTTTGAGTGTGCCTTTCTCTATGTAGGTATTTGTCTCTCCTTTAGTTTGATGTTTTCTGTCTGCAAGAAAGGCCTCCTGCTGTGTGCCCGCTTATGAATCGCTGTACTTTTTATTTTATTTTAACTCTCATCAATTCTCCATTGATACAGCCCATAAAGAGGAGGGTGAGAAGGTGATGACAGGCATTTCGGTCTAGTCAGCGATCTTCAGTGCTGACCGGGTTTTGTTTCCCAATAGTATTTATTATTTCTCTGCACAAATCAGCACTGTCCAGTTGATTCAACTTGATTGTTCTGCTCTAAAAGATGGGCTTTGTCTTCAATCCACAGCACTCTGACAAGTAATGATTTTAGATGTTATGTGCAGTACATTACTACTAGACTTTTCAGCACAGTAGTATCGTTTCGTTGAAAATATTCTATAATAAGTTTTTGTTGAATTTTAGTCAGTGATTATATCATTGGTCACCCTCTCAATTTGTATTTTTGGCGTAGATTGCTCTCATAAGACTGATTTTTGTTTGTTTTTTCTTCTTGTATTTGCAAAAAATGCGATCTAATGGCCAATCCTGACGTCAGAATATGGTGAAAATCTAATCATCTCCGGATCTCATGGATGTCTTGTAGTGTACAAAAAGTTAAGGTCCAGCCTCCAATGGTTTTTTGCACTAATGTGCTGACAAGGATTTGTGGTGCTGTACACTACGTTTGTGGAAGAAAATAATAAAATATCCAAGTTTTTTTAGGCTATACAGTAATAACCCTAGTAAGATTACAGGCTGACATGAAAGTATATAACAGGAAAAGGAAGAACCGTACACAGAAGGTCTAAACTACAGTACTTTCAGTAGTAATATTAATTATAGCAAAAATAAGCTTTGAATATATTTAACATGAAAAGAAATAATACAGATCCTGAAAGAGAGAGTCAAGTGCCATTTTCATTAAGTAGAAATCACTTTTTTGCTCCACATAACAAAACATGTTTCTGACTGATGTCAAGCAAAGATAGATGTTTGTCTTCAGTTTTAGTCTGAAGTAAAAGTAGAGGTCCTGTTTGTGTTACATAAGGACTGTTTGATCATTAGGGGCTCTAATCCTGTCTGATTTCTCAGGACTGCTGGCCGCATGGGAATGCATTGATCTGCAGAGAGACCACACATATAGCTAGCTATCAGAAGGGAAGGAGGCACAGATAGCAGCAATTTTCACAAGAAGTGTGTGTGTGTGTATTTGTGTGTGTGTGTTGGTCATTGGGGATTTTCAAAGTGGTGGAACTAGACAGGACTGTATTCACATCCTCATGCAGAGGATTTTTGTAATATTTGCTTTGCAAATGTATTTTTAGTTGCAAGGATGCACGCTATGGTCAGACAAAATCAATTTAATTTGTTTTGTGGGTAGTGCCTTCTGTTTTAAATTTACACTAATGTTCAGAGAAATACAAATAGTTGATTTGGATTTACAATGTGTGAATTTACCTCCTACTCTCCTCCCTCCTCTCTTTTAGGTGCTGAAGGGCAGTAAAAAGCTTTGTCTCTCTGTGCGCTCAGTCGGCCGAATTCCAGGTGGCTATGTCACCAACCATGTCTATACCTGGGTTGATCCTCAGGGTCGGAGTGTCTCCCCTCCACCCGACCTACCAGAGCATCAGACTGCCACCCTGAGAAGAACTGAGAGCCAGCGACGCAGCAACATGCAGCTGCTGCAGGAGGGGGATGAGAAGAAAGTGAGGCTTAAATGAGAAACAAAACACTGTTGGAAAAATAGAAACATGTTTTCATTGTATGATTTTTTTAGTCGAACATTCAAATGAATACTCATGGAAAAATATAATCAGTCAAATTAGGATTACTTTGTAGTTAAAATTGGGTATGATTTAGAATTTTAAATTGGCCATGGCATTAATTCATTTAAAGCATTTCTTATAACCAACATCCATTCTTCACTTCTTACAGTTCATGGATTATTTTTAGAATGTATTTAGAACTGTCACTGTTGCTAAAATATAAAATAACATATTAATAAAAGTAAAAAGGAAAGTTAATTGTCCTGACTTAAAGTAAAGAACAAAATTGTTAATGATTTAAATTTCAAATACTAAAACAAACATGCTAAAAACTATATCCTTTATCCAAAGATTCCAAAAATGGAAACCAAGTCCAATTTCAAGGTGTGCGCATGCACACACCTTTGAAAACACGTCCACTTCTTGGCAGTTGCTTTAAAGCAATCCATTATTTTTTGGTAGCATGCGGCTTTATATGTACTGTGTGTCAGGACAGTGGTCTTCAAATCCATGTTCTGAATGAAATAGCGAGTGATAATATCATACTGTACAATTCCATGTTGAAAAATTTCCAGCACCCCGTTTCCTTGTCCAACTCTGGCATCTGTCAATTCTTGGTAAAGAGACATCACTTTTCCTGCTCACAGCTGCCCTGGTGCTTGAAACTATTGCAGCTAAAAAAACATGTTCAAACTGCACAGGTACACACCATGCACATATGCGAAGAGTAAAATGTTACTCAAAATAATGACAACAAAAAGTACTTGAGTACTCAAGAACTGACATGGAAAGGTCTAACTATTCTCATTTTTATCTAATCCCAGGGTCCATCACATGGACAGAACCAGCTGGCTCTGCGGTTCATGTGTCACCCATCAGGTGACGCCAATGTGATAATTTTCAAAGAAAATGACCTTGACCTAAAAATAGCACTTATAGTAGAAATGCCCAACAGAAACGCTATTACTAGTGTAGTAGAATGCTGAAAAACTGAGCTCACAGAAAAATTGTACCTTGAAAGGTAAGCAGTTGCAGGGAATGTAGCTTGGCATTTTATAAAAGAGGACCATTAAGTGAAAACTGATACAGCTATTACATAATCTCTCCTGTACAGGTAGTTAGCGTGTGTTGAACTGGTACGACAATAGTGAAACGGCTTCCTCTTGTGGAAAATGTGCAGTCTGCTACAATTGAACTTCAGTTTTCACGTTTGTGGGTGAGTCACATCGAACAGGTTTCTTACCGTTGCTATGAATTCCATTATTGGTATTGTCCATTACATGAAATGTCATAGCGAGGAGATCTGACTCAGTTTAGCTGTTCTTGCATGTAGTTTTAATTTCAGTGGAGCTTGGTGACAGAAGCTTCTTGTCACACAATGTTGATAAAATATATGTAGTCGTAGTCATTACTTTGGACATGTTTTACTAGGCATGGGTATGACAACAGTTATAGATTTTAGCGTGTACATCAAATAACCCACCCATTGCTACTGCAAAGCTTTGTGATGCCAGTGAAGAAAGGCTATCTGGCTTTTTGCAAAGGGACGGGACTCTGCTCCTCCTCACACCCAGGCAGTGAAGAGCAGAGCCTACAGAAAAGGTAATAAAAACAATTTTAGGATATAGTACATTGGAGCCAGCGATAAGAGTGCACATTACACGTAAGTGCAACCAAAGGGAGAGAGTATGATCTCATCACTGGCTTATTTACAATGATTTATCAAACAGATGAATGATCAGAACTGTGACTGTTGCAGTGGCTCTGCTGGATGTAACTTATTAACCTTGTTAATCCCCACCAGGCTGATTAACACAGCCACTGGTAATAATAAATTGCCAAATGTGAAATTTAGTTATCCTCCAAAGATGAGGCAAATTTTATATATGTATGAAAAGGTATTCCTTGTCAATTATGTAGAATTGGTTTAAATATCTCAAAAGCAATGAGGCACAGATTAAGTTGGTCTGTAATATATGCCATATCTCCGTTACTAAACCAAAAATGCAGCTCAATCAGGAGATCATATACTTCCAAGTTGACACCCTGATGTGTCTGTGTCTGATGGTGTTGTGCTGCCATCTTTGCTGCTGCTGACGTTTTCGTGTGTACATTAGGGATTTTCATGCATATAACCATGCGGTCATGTGTCAACCGAGTGGATTAGTTCTTCTTTTATTAGTTTTAGCTGTACAATCCTGTCGATTCATCACTTTTTATCAGGAGGATGAATTGATGGATACATAATGCTTATATGAATTGACGTATAGCCCATCCCTCTGTGCAATAGACTAATCATGGAATCCCTAGTGTATATAAATGCACTTATCTATTGCAAACAGATAAGTAAACAGATAACACCAGACCCCTGGGACTATTTGTAGAGACAGAGCATATTAAAGTGATTTCGTGATAACATAGAATACTCTGACACCAAAGAACTGCTATGTGCTGCCAATAAAAAAGAGTGAGTCTCATAATTAATGTACTGCATAAGTGTCACAGAGAACATGAATATGTCATTATTTTTTTCTCATAGTAAAGGTAGCTGCCTTACCTCCAATGAGCACACGTGTTAATAAGAAGAAAAGTATGTAGAGTAAGATTTCGATACCAGATGTCAGACTTAGCAGTTGGGAAATCAGATGTACTGCAGCCATTGTTTAATAAAGACATTTTCATGTGTGTCATCTAGTGTCTTCAGGTTGCATCTCTAATTCCCTTTTTCCGTCCTGGCAGACAGCTAAGCTACATTAACATTGATCCAAGTAGTAGCTGGCCTAATTATGATGAATGGAAATGTAGTTTGGCAGAGCTAAGTCACCTTCTCAGTACACAATAGTCTCATATGTGGTCTTTTTGCTTTTCAGATGTGATGTACACATTCTGAGAACCCTAAGTTGGGTTCATTTAAGTAGTCATATTTGAAAGTTGAATTGAATTATTAGTATTGCAAAAGTAAGAATAAGTAAGTAAAAAAAAAACCCTCATCAAACCCTATAGCCTGTGGAACTGACCACAAAACTTACCACATACCTCTTTCAAAGGGCTTCATCAATCAAGCATTAAATAGCATATGGGAAGTTAATAAAATCACAGAGATACCATATCCATGTAGTACACGGTTTTGGTATCTGAAGCCTTCCAAGTTTATGTATTCCAAGTACTACAATTCATGTTTGGGTTGCACTTTTGTTGCATGCAGGTGAATAGTCATTGAAGAAAACACTCTCAGGACCCTTTTAAATCGCAGGACCCTTCGTTAAGCATTTCACAGTGATTTTGCTCTTTCTTTTTACCTTTTTCATTTATATATTACTTGAAATGAGCTATCTTCTCCAGTTTCTAATTACATTAGGAACCATGACCAATTATTAATTGTAATTATTCTAAAAACTTGAATGAGTTGCACTGTTGTTCTATTGTTGTTTGCAGAGAGGGGTGACATGCATAAGATCAGTCTACTCTACTAGTAAATCTTTTATGCATACATTTTTTTAACCGTTTGTCCCTTTATTGGTATCTTTGCGGTGTGTTTCCAGGTATGGGCATATTTTTCATTTGTTGGTAGTCTTTTCTACCAAAGTTAAAGATGTTGAGATTCTCTTTGGGAGTGACTTGGATGGACAGGATTAGGAATGAGCACATCAGAGGGACAGCAGGTTGGACATTTTGGAGACAAAGAGAGGCCAGTTTGAGATGGTTTGGACATGTGCAGAGGAGGGACAGTGAATATATATTGGTATAAGACTGCTCAAGATGAAGCTACCAGGCAGGAAGCAAAGAGGAAGACCAAAGAGGAGATTCATGGATGTGGTAAGAGACAACATGCAGATAGTTGGTGTGAGAGAAGAAGATACAGAGGACAGGGAGAGATGGAGGAGGATGATTCGCTGTGGCGAATCCTAGAAAAAGCTATAAAGCTGGAAAAGGAAAAAGGTTGTCTTTTCTCCACAATTACATTCGTAATGAACGTGAGTTTATGACAAATTACGACAAAAGTTATATTTCTAAACGTCAACTGTCCCTTTAAGTATTTATTCTGATTCTCCAGACAATTTGACTCTTGGGGTCCATGCAATCCAGTTGCAGTGATTTTCAACACCACAACACAATGAAGACATTAAAAAGCACATAAATAAAAACAAAAGTTGACCTTTGATTAATTCATAATTTGCACATTCGACTTATATGCAGCGGGATGAAACTTGTTTTTATTAAAGGTAAGTTTAAATTGTTTTCTACCTGTATCAGCATCATGTATGGTATGAATAATCTGCTCTCAGATCCAGGAAATGTAAAGTGGCTTACTAAATATAATACGAGATTAATTAGACTTGCTCTTTTTGTAGAAATACAGAAATTGGAATCAATTTCATATATATCATGCCAGTATCATTATCCAGCAAGTTATTTAATCACATGTTATGGTGGATTTAGTTGTAGGAGTGACACGGATGAACCTTCTAAACTACCTGACCAATCTAAACAGTCATTCCTCTAGTCAAAACAGTGTCAGCTTCCTCATTACTGGTTCTGAGTCGACATATGAAGCCACTGCAGCTTTTATTTTCTTGGGGCAAATCCTCTCTGATCAGGGCTGTCATTACTTCTGAGCATTGTGTTTCATATCTTCATTTCAGTTGCATAGCCGACTGCCGCCGGGAGAGCTTGGCTTGTGCCAGCAACACAATCAGCTATCCAAAGTGTGATTTAGTGTTGATTTTTAAAAAATCTGTCTGGTTCATACTTTATTTGCTATGAACCCTATCTATCTATCTATCTATCCATCTATCTACCTTTAACCCCATTTGATCTGTTGGTCTGTCTTCAACAGGTAAACCTGGTTCTGGATGATGGCCGGTCTCTGGGTCTGATGATTCGGGGGGGAGCAGAATATGCATTGGGTATTTACATCACCGGAGTGGACCAGGGCTCAGCAGCAGAGTGTGGAGGCCTCAAGGTATCACTTTATATTTCACTCACTCTCTCTGTCCTACTTCTCGCACACACACACTAACACACCTGTATGTAGCTAAAGTCAGTGTGTGCTCTAATCTGTTGCTATGTTGTAGTTACCACATTAGAGTATTCAGATTGCTTTTCTGTGGTAACAAATAGAAAACTAAAAACTGATTAGATATTTAATTTCATTTTCAGATAGTAACAGATTTGATTTGTGTATTTTATTTCTTTTAATTTAATGTTTGTTGAAACACGATGTATTGTAAACTAAAATAACCACTGTTTTATTGTCAGATTGCTGAAAGATGTTTAGCCTTAGGCATCTGGAGACAACATAATGTTACATTTAACTCTGCTCATTAAGGTTTTATTTTTACCAAGTTGCCAAGATGATGAATTGGCTTCTTTGGTGAGTTTTATTTAGTTTATATCTTGTTTGAATGGAGTATGCTTTACAATAAGATAAAGAAATTTACACCCATCTTGGGTTTGGGAAATTAAAATTTTCTGTTTTCTAAATATAAGATTAGGTTTCTTGACTTTTGTTTACATTTGGTATGTAAGAAGGTGAACAAATCTCCAGCTGAAACTACAGCAGAAAGGGGTTGTCATTTTAACGCAACAGTACTTTAACAAGTTACTTTTTAATAGCTGTAATCGAGCAATGCAATGAATTCCTTTATAGTGTTACCCATTGCTGTCTGAGGATCCCACTGTTCCTTGAAATCTTTGACTGAATCTGAGAAAAAAAAAACAAATTCATGTCTTGAAAAGGTCTACAATGAGACAAATAGACAAATGGACAATTTGAAGTGCTTTATTTTTTACTAGAATATAAATCTGAGTTGATTTGATTTTTCTTCTTTGTTTTAGTAAATACGGTTTTTACAGTTGTGTAATCATTTCATATGCCACCTGCAGTGAGAAAGTGTATTGGTCGGATGTGTTGGTGATTATGGTACAGAACTAAGGAAGCAAGATGTGTTCCAGATCTCCTGGCTCACCAAACATGTTTTTCAAGACTTTCTAATGTATGACACAGCAAAACAGGAGAAGCATTCGAGGCTCTCTTTTTACCTGGCCATTTTGGAAACTTTATGTAGTCTGACACAGTCATGTCTAGATTGCCACCACTGACCAGCACCCTCCAGCACACTTCAAACACTACTGAATACATGTCCTGCTGTAGAAATACAATGATAGCAACTACAAAGTAACATGAATGAAACTTGGTATAAATTATGTTAAATACATTAATGATACTGTCATGTTCAGACAGACAGACTTGGACCCACAGAGCAGACCAGAGTCAGAAGAGTTCTTAAATAATCTGAGTTTAAAAACAAAGGTGGTTCGGTACAGGGAAGATCAGAGAACGCAACAGCACAAAATCACTAAGCAAAGACTGGTCTAAAACAAACAGGCAATGGTCAAAACACAATTTACAGAGATCAGGCAACGGTACCAAAAAACGCTAGACAAGCGGAAGAAAACAAGGAAACAAACGGGGTCGTACATTAGATCGAAAAAACCCAAGAAATAATGCCAGAAACGCTACTCAAAATGATGCAGATGATCTGACAAAGACACACTAGGAGAGTGGCGTATAAATACACAGAAGGAGGGGACACAACAAGACATGGGTGTAGACAATTAACAATCACACAGGAGGAAAACTTGACAGGAACAGGGAAATACAATCACAATTACCAAAATAAAAGACAAACAGGTAAACAGAAAACGTAAACAACTATCTGACTTGACGAGACCTGACAGATACCTCTTTTTCTTGTTTTGACCAAATTCTAAAACAGAAAATGTTCTCAAATGAGAACAAAAGACAGATGTACCATATCAAATAAATGGTGTCTTTACATGTTCATGTAGTAAACTTGTCCCTCTCTTAGAGTGCACAGCTTTGATTATTTGCTTGAAGATGTCTGTTTTTCGTGGTAACATGGCAACAGAAGGAGAGTGAGAATGGATGTCTTCTCCCATGAGCCCTTCATCTCAGGCCTGTTCATGGTCAGGTTGTCAACCAGCCAACTGTACAGGCACCTATTGCGATGGCCCACAGAAAAGTCCACACTAAAGCAGTGTGGAGTCTTTTTGGGAACAGGAAAGGTTTCATATTTAAAGGAGGGGAAAGAAAGTGAAATACACTGAATTTTTTTTCTAGATTTCGCCCCTCAGTTGTTTAGTGTTTTAATTTAAGAACAACAAAACACTGTTCCTGGTCATGGATATGGAAACGGATACATTTTGAGGAATGTGTTCTGGCAGCTGTCATTCCAGAGCTGTTTTTTTTCTTTTTTGTTTTTTTACCGAGCTCAGATTCAATTCTTTCTTTGCTCTAATTACCTCCCATAATCCCCCTTGTCTATCAATTTGATGCTTGGCAGCTTAGCTCTTGTGGCATCTGGTCATTTGGAAATACTGTGATTATACGGCAGGAGGCCTCTCATTGCAGGGCTTCAGTTCAGTTCAGTGTATGAAACAAAGAGTGAAAGTCACCTTTGCAACAGGGTCAAGGAAAGCTAAAAATAAATAGTTGAACTTACCACTGAAATGAGAGAAGAACATACCTGTAGAGCATATTATTTTCAAACCGATACATTGGGATTTTTAGAAATATTTTGTGGATGTTATGCATCCAGTCATACACATAACGATTATCTGACTGGCAACATGTTTGTTTTTGTTGGCACATGATCTGAACAGTAGTTCTGCAATGAATTGGCATGCAAAATACCTTATTTAAGTACAGAATGAACCCTGAAATTTACAACATCAAAATATCACTCAATTTTTTTCCTTCTTTAAAGGGAAAAAAATATTAATGCCATCTTGAAGTTGTCAGGCCTTATATCCAGCATCAATAAAATATTTTACTTTCTTATATCATTACATGAACTAACGCCGAGATGAGGCATTCCTCACCACTTGATTGTTTAGGTAAAAATACAGTATTTGTGTAAATTTCTTTTTTCTGTCGCTCTTGGGGAACAAGAAAGTGTCCCAAAACTGAAACATTTCAATTGCCCCTCTGGTGGTTGGCTGAAGTAGGTCATAAGCTCCTCCCCCTCCATATTAGGAATTGGAACATGACTTAAACCAAAAACTTAAAGTTAAAAAGAGGATTTCTGTGATACTTGCATGTTCTTTTTGTCCTAGATCATTTTGGTTTTATTTGATGCTATAAAGGTGCTGAGTTCCAATCAAGTGTCCTGTAGCTGTATATTCAAGAACATGAGGCTCCCCTACTCAATCAGACTGTGCAGACTCTGACTGGTTCAAATGACATCACCATTGAGAGGTGGTAGTACATGGATCGGGAATATTTTTCACTTTGTTTTTGTTGGAGGAAGTGGAAACATCCTCAATCTTTTATATAAAGGATGTGGACAAACTGATTCAAATGGGGAATGGGGAATCAGGAGAGGAAAATCAACAACTCAATGAGCTTTATTATGAAATTAAAACACTTTAAAGTGATATAAATGTTAATTTATTCCTATATTGCCACTTTGTCAGTGTTTCTATATTGATGCTGACAAATATTTTATTATTAATATTTGGATGATGGGCTTCCTACAGTCTCATGTGACCAGAGTTCATCTCTCAGTAGGGAAAAAAGCTGCAGCGCTCTCAGATTAGATACATCCACCACTACAAGGACATCAGATTGTAATTGAGTGATCAATAATGTTTCATCTTTTTAAATTTGTGTAGGGGAAGATCCCTCTTCTATGAATGAATTATTTGAAGGTTCTTGAATGAATCTTGACAATTAATTGATAATTAAGACAATATAAACTTTTATTTTACAGAAAAAAATTTGCCGAAAATGCTTCCTCATTACTGTTAATGTTTATTTCCAGCTACCCTAACTGTAGTAGGCTGCCGTAACTATCTGTGTCCATGTGTTGCTTTTCATCTGGACCAGATCATGGGCTTGTATCATCCTGGAGGATTCTAGGTTCTACCGTCATCACACTACAAAGATGTCCACTACTGGCCCTTTAGTTGTAGAGAAAATGAAAATGGTACCACATCGCTTTGCTTATCAGGTCCTCTTTTAATGGGAATTCTTGCTGTTAAATGTCAGCATGCCTGTGTGTTTTTTGATGACCTCCACGAAAGATTTTGTAAAATCAGTAAACTCAGTAAACTGGATACTGTCACTCGACTCTCTGCAACAAAAGGAAAGGTCAGCCCTGCCCCGTGCCCTTCTGCTGACGTCTGCCTGACTTGTTTTAATCTAATTAGGGCCAAAGAAAAAGGTCATGTCTACTTCGATGTCAACACATGAAGGGAACCAGAGAGGATACTGGACAATTTCCAAATTTTGGATAGTGTATTTGAATGCAGCTTTTTCCTGTTATAGGTTAATTGTTATGTTAAATGTTAACCCGAAGTCTCCAGCATATTATACCACATTATAAATGTATTCAGCCCCAATCTTTCCTCCTTTTTTTTTTTTTTTTGTTCAATTCAAACCCATGAAATACGTATATGGGCCATTTCTAACCCAATAAAGACACTGCCAAACCCGTAGATGGATTAAGGCCAAATTTTTTTCAATTTGCACAGAGGTGATTTTCCATCTGCTTCAGTGACAGAGCAATTCTGCTGAAAGAGCACAAAACAAATCCATACTTGGCAAGCAGCAAGCTCTGGTATGTCTGTTTGTCTTTTACTTTGAATATGTCTCTGTTTTGTTTTGTCCATCCAGACAGACAAGAAGCGTTATTGCAACATAAGAAATTTTGATATATAGTTGCAGACTTTGCAAAAGTTCAAGTCCTTGTGTGACATCTGTTTGTCTAAGGATAATGAAATGAAAATGAACTTTCCTGCTGCCATCTTTAATAACAATTCACACTCAAAAGACAATGCTTGGACTCATTTAAGGTCCCACTCCCCCTCCCCTTATATGTGTTCAGTTTCACGCCTTCACACAACTTACTTGTCCTACCACCCATTCAGCCAATTGTTCTTGAAAAATCTTTCATTATATTAAGTGTATGTATTTCTCGTTTTTACAACTTCATTATAGCAAACATATTGATAAGTTTAATATTTCTGCACCCAACCAGCACATGATCAGAAACCCTGGCTGTGCAAGGAAAATTCTGTCTAATGGTCTAATGCAACTGGGTGATTCAAAGCAAACTTTGGACTCTTTCAGTTGATAATAGGAAGTCAGATGCTGAAGGATCATATTGCATAATATATGATGGTGACCTGCCTTTGATGTTGAAGAGAGCTGTTAACTGGTTTTCCTCAGTCGAAAAGCATTTCCATACCCAGACACGTTGTGTTAAGCCGATGAAAGGTTTAGGAGAAAATTCAGTTGGATTCACTTTACTTCCAGTTCATAAGAAAAGATAAAAAGGTATAAAATAGAATCTGAAATAAAAGCCTCTGGGCTCTCCTGGTTTTTCTGTCATGAGATGTTTGAACTTTACCTGGAGCCTGTTGCTTTATTTTTCTTCTTGTTCATCTTTCCTCCTTCTTTTCACTGTAAAATGACTTAAAAAGAACATCTCTCTAAATGAGACATAGCACTTCCCCAGATTTACTGTATTCTCGTGAGTCTAAGGCTGAAGAGTATGCAGACGCTTCACCTTTAAATGAGTATATATAACAGAGCTGTAATTGTGGGCTCTTACTAAGGGTAGTTGGTAACCTAGTCCTAATCCTAAAATAATATAGTAATATCTTTCATTGCTGTTTATTAATCTAGGTTGTTTTGGTATGAGTTGCAGATATTTCTACTGTAAAAAGCTCAAATCTAATGGAACTAAATAGATCTTTGCTTGTGCTGGTCATAGTGCCAAAAAATACTTTTAAAAAAAAACACAGCTATTTCTCTTTCCAGAAACTTTTAGCTTTGTCTTTGGTCTTAACTTCTGTAGGAACTATTTGGATGGTCCACTATGCTTATAAGGTCATCGCTAACTTTTCCTCTCTGCTGACTGGTGCTCAGCAGGTGGTGTAATGTGGGATTTTAGAGCTTCTTTGGTAAAACTTCACTGTAAAAGCAGGGTGAGAGATAACAAAAAAAGAAACTCTTAAATTCTGTAAATCTCATGGAAGCTGCAAGTTTGACTTGTTCACAGATTGTTTCAACATTGTCATAGTTATATTATTATGGAAATATTCATTATTATTGGTTTAGTGAATGCAACATTTACATTTTTGCTTTAGATTTTTGGACACGTCTTTTGTGTGCATATAGTTAGATTGGCAGTATAAAATCAATCAATAAACGATGTATAATCAGTGGTTACCTGTTACTGTCAAGTCAGAAGACTGAAGATTAGTTTTCAAATGTGTGAATATTCTTGGTGCCTTTATCAGATCCCTTCTTATGCATGGTGTCATAAAAATGCAAAACATCCTAATTACATCCGTGTCTGTATATACAGTAGATGACATGAGAGAGAATCTTTAAAATCAAATTTTTGATAACAGTTGCGTATAACTATCACAGTATTGGTCCATCACATGACCAGTGGTTACGTGATCAGTAAAAATTGGGTTAAAACGCCTTGCAGATTCACCCTCACTTTGTTGTGTTTTGTGCAGTCATTGTAGAATGATGATGCATCGAGCGAGAGGAGCCAAAATTCTTTATACTGTAGTTTTGGATCTGAGCAGAACAAAACACTAAGCAGAATTTCGAAAGTCAGAAAAATGGGGAAATGCAAATTACAGCAGAAGTGGTTGGAAGAGAAAGAAATGAGGATCTGGTTGTAGCCTGTTGATGGAAACCTGGAGAAGGATTTTGCAACATGTGTTAAAAGGTCTTGCTGTAGAGCTTTAGTGACCACTTCCAGGGGAGCTGCTACAGAAGGAATAGCAAGTGACCTTATAGAGCTGTGTTCTGTTCTAATGCGACACTGTAAGCAGAGGCGCTCTTGTGTCTGAATACCACTGTGCAGCACCACTCATTCACATCCAACAAAGGAGTTTCTGAGTTGTTCCAGGCAACGTGTCCAGATTATGAAATAGCCAAATCTTTTATCTGTGGAAAGGACAAAATTTGAACTTGCCCCATTCTTCAAAAACACACTTATTTCTGCAATTTACAACACAGGGAACAACACAAGGTTATGTTAATGTTTGATGAACAATGACAAGTTTCAACAACTCGACAAAAAAACCCCCAACTGGATGTCCATGTTCGATTTGTGGAAGCTGGTTTTGTTTGTTCTCATTATCTTGGATCAAATTTCATGGGTCGTTCAAAGACTGAGGATCTACCTGACCATTTCAAAGTAAGTATAACCATGTTTTTAGTTTATGGAATATTTGGCTGAATTAAGGATGAAGAGACTGTTTTTATATAGAAGTATTACAATTCTCCAAGATATATTTGTCATTCCTCAGTGAATCTTGCTTTTAGATGTTGCTCTCAATAGCCATGTTTTTTTCTAATTAAAAAAACACTCAAACATGTCAGTTACACCTTTTTAGTATTGTTTATGGTCTCAGATAATTTAAGTAAAATATTTATTTCTCTTCTTAGAAATATGTGCGCCTACCAGACTTTCCATTAGCATGGATGGCCCAAATGGGAATTTGAAGTCCCTCAGTAATTTCCTGGAAGAACATGCTGAACTACATGCAAGTCGGCAGCTAATTTGTGTTGGGAGCTGTGGACTGCACGCGCTTCAAAATTCACTCAAGACTGGATTCTCCACATGGAAAATTGAGAAAATGTTGTGAGCAATGCATTTTGTTTTTCACCATGTTCCTGCAAGAAGAGAAGACTATACAGCACTTACCAGCTCATCTCTGTTTCCCCTGCCATTCTTTGGACACAGATGAGGGGAAAATCTGTTTGTTGCAGACAGAGCCATTGAAGTATGGCCAAAGCTTAAAGAGTATGTGGAGGCAGTCCATATAAAAGAAATACCAAACCCTGGGACCTAATCTTTTGATACCATTGAAGCAGCGTATGAAGATCCAGACTTCAGTTTTTCATGGCGATATCCAGAACTTTTTGTCCATTCTTGAAGAAATACCAGACTGATGAGCCAGTCCTGCCATTTCTGTGCAGAGATGATGATGGTAAAAGTTGAATTTCTGATTAATTTAAATGGCAATTTTTTATTGAATAACTGACTTTGTAGAATACCTGTGTTGACTGGAATAGCAAAACTGGTTAACAAAATATTCAATAACTAGACAAATCTGTTTTTGATTATTATAGAGTGTAGTGAGACATTTCATCAAAAGGGAGCTACTCCAAGACATCACTCCTCTTAAACTGGTCAGACTTGACACCAATGACCAGTATAACTTTGTCAATGGAAGTCATGCTGACATTGGCTTGGGTACTGTGTCTGTCTTTAAGGTACTGTTTCTATTTTGTATGTGTACAACAAAAAAACTTAAAGCCACTCTGCATTCATTCCTTATATATTCTTACATGCTCTACGCTATCCCTCTTTGATAGGTTCTCCAGAATAAATCAAGTAACAAAGTAGGTGACCTCTCTGCCCCCTGAATTAGGAAGAGACTGCATAAGATGCCTGACCAGAATCATTAAGAAAATCCAAGAAAAGAGCCCTTTGAAATACCCCACTGTCAGGGATATTGCAAGGTTGGACCCCTCCAACATGAGGAGAGACCCAGACTGGTTTAAGGGAAACTTGAGGTCTCTAGTTCAAGTTGTGCAGTGTTGAGGGAGGTGTGCACCAGCCTTCGGAATGATGCTGATCAACTAGCTGAGCTGGCCGAATAAAAATCTGGCACACTCATACTCAAATGATTACTAAGTCTAATACTCTAAGGAGGAGATACAAGGACAAATGCCATGAATTGAAAAATGTGGAGACTGAGTTGGAACTAAAAGCCAGTGACCTAAGGCACATGCACTAATAATCATGGACAAAGTTAAATGTCTTATTGCTTCAGCAAACATTACGTTGCAACTTCTAAGTTGAGGGTTTGGATATGTATTTTATGCATGTATTTAAAGATAAAGTTGCTTCATTTGTCACATATACAATGTACAGTACACTGCATACTATGTGCATTGTACATGTGACAATTAAAGCACATTTACTCACAGTATTGGAAAGCGGTTGGTCGTGTAAAACGGAATTTAAATTTGAAAATGACATTAAAAAGGTATTAAAAAGCATTAAATTAGATCTTTTGATACCTGCAGAAACCCTGAAGAGAAAATATATAACAGAATTAGTTTGAAATAACGCATCAAATAGCTACTGATAGGGACAAGTTGATAAATGTAAAAGAGGTAGAGAAAAGATTAATTGTCGCTTTAAGGGAACTTCTCTTAATTCTGTGCTGCTGCAGCTGCTGTTGCTGTAAACATTAAGAGGATTTCACAATACACTAAAATACCAAAATCCAACAGCAGCATCATTGTAAAACAGACACCGTGTAAACATTCAGTTTAAATATAACCAAAGCTGTTTTTGGCTCGTATGCCTTGTATTATTTTTATTTTCTTATTTAGTTTTACCATGCACACCCAAATTAATGTGGGTGTGCACTAAGGCCAAAAAATGACAAAAATGAGCACTATTAAGAAACTGGATTTCACCCATTGTCTTTTTCGTAATCAGTCTTTTGCACATACAAAAATGACAAATTATCTGTGTGAAATCTACTCTACAGAGCAACGTTCACTTATTCACTCATTTATTATACATTTTTTTCTGAAATTAGGTGTTTAATTCTCAAGTAATAAATATAGTAGTTTAACTGTTACCTCATCAATTTTCTTTTATCATGCATTCAGATCCAGTACTCATACTTTGGACACACAAGCATAGTAAGTGGCATTTGCAAATACAATATGTACTTATCATGAATATTCTATTATAATCATACACAAATATACATTTAAGCTCATGCTCTGTTAACACCCTTTCTACAAAAGCTGTAGGAGATGGCATCTTGATGAAGTATAGAGGATGGTAATCTAACTGCTTTGAAAGTGAGCGACAAGCACAGCTGAGCACCAAACTTCAAGGACAGGCATTGGAATCAAGCTGGCAGAAGCTAAAAATCACTTAAAAACAAGTAAGCAGGCGTTTGCTTGCACTGTTGTGTTTGTATCTGTCCTTGAAAAGGAAACCCCTCAAATCATATTCAGACCATCAACAGTGATTGTATCAAACATCATTGCTCTGTGCTTCCAAAGTACACCCAGGCTGCAGGTACACATACAGTAAAAAGGCTATTTCTGGCTGCACAGCGGGAAAGCACTTTAAAGGCAAAGCAAGCCATTTATTTCCACTTATATTACATACAGTATATGACTGTGTGCCCACACCTGAAGAAAAAAAAGCCCTGCTCTGCTGAAAGAAAAGCAACAGCAGGTTTTTTTGTCCTGCTTTAGTAAACATGAGATTCAAATAAGAATGCACCACCCGTTGACCACACAGAAAACAGAAAAGTGTGATTGCTACCCAGAGCCCCATTGATCATAGTCTGGACTTTTGGCATGCACCTGGGCTTCCTCATTTTCCCACATTACTAGGGACCATTGTGGAGTATATAACAACTACTGCTCTTCACATAAAACCATGCCAGTGCCCACTCTCTGTTTTATCTCTCTGCTTCCCTCCAGTGCCCCTAAGTAATTTTTTATCACAATTATGTTTTTATCTTAGCTGCACTTAGCCAAGTACATTTAACCTAGAGAGACAGCTGTAGTTTCACAACATGTTTAAAACTACAATAAAAAATATTTTAAGAGATATTAGGGAGAAAAAATGATTTGACTTTCCCACCACAAGTTCATGCTGTTCACCCTGTGTTCTTGATGTCATGCGTGAGTGCTCGCTGCTAATTAACTGACTTATCAAACATTAATCTTAGTCTTACACAAAATAACACACTTATTACTGGAAGGTTAAAAAAGTTCAACCACATTGAGATAGACTCAAGCACAGAAGAGCTTAGAGCAGGGTTGTGTAGCAGTGTGGAAAAAAAATAACACTTTATCAATATAATAGAAACTTAGAGAATCTTGTGAACACCTTAAAGAGCAATCGGGGTGACTATCCAGTCTGTTTGCCAGGTTTTGTTTATTGGTCACTGCAGTGGGAATTTGTATCCCTCCACAAGTCTGTTTGAGCTTTTTGTTGCAGAACTGCTGTTTTTAGTGTGTGTTTCTTATCCACAACTAGAGAAATGCCCACTTATAATATAGAACTGATCTACATTGATTGGAAATAATATCATCCTCTGGTTATGATAATTTTTGGGTTTTTTTTCAGTGCTGGAAGTGTGATGGTCTTAAATCATATTTTATTGACCTGTAATAGTTGTTATAGTTGCCGGAAGGAGATACATTTAAATAAAAGACCAATATTAATGTAGTGTTTATACAAGTATTAAAATTTTTTTCGATAATACCCTTTTGTCCTTTATATCCTTTCAACCACAGAAATACACACACACACACACACACACACACACACACACACTGCCGTGAGCGGTGTCAGCATCTGATTCTCTGTGATGTTGCTCCTGCAGAGCATTCTGCATGTTATCAGTAGCCTCACTGAGCCAAATACTAGTAATTATATTGTGTCTTTTGGCACAGACTACAAAGTGACACCAATTGCTCACTTGGCACAGAGACAAATGGATAAAGCTCTGCAGATGCTGAGAGTCGGCATTTTACAAATGCTAACCACACATTTTCTGTGGAAGCGACTGTCGGTAACTTTGGTGGTCAAGTCTACAAAATGAACAGCACTGTAACAGAGATGCAACAAATGCTTACTCAATACAGCTTCTCTCCTCTGTGGCTGTTTATAGTATTTTTGTGTATTTACTGCATTGAATACAATGCAGGTGTTTAGAATTCAGTAAATACATATTGTATAAATAAATTTGGTATGATCATTACTGCCATACATGATCCTCAGGTTTGAGAAGGTAAAAAATGAATCACATATGACATCCCTTCGCGTTTGCACAGTGTCTATTATTTTTTGTTAAAATAATGCAAAAAGCCACTCTGAAGGCAAATGTTTCACAATGGATTTGTTTCAGAAAAAAATATTCTGAAGAATTCAAATTTGTTTTAATTGCAAATGAAGTATCTGGTATTTACCTAAGACCTACCTTATGTAAAACGTTCATGTTGAAACGCGCTGTAGGTTTTGTTACAGGTCCAGACAGACAGTGCGTGATTAATTAAAAGTACTTAGGGTGGTTTATTTATTTTTAGACTTGGGTGGGTGACTTTCACTTTTAATAAAGCAATTTTTAAACACAATTTCTTTACCTTTACTCATGTGTGGGTTTTTTTGTTTTGCTAAACTCTACTTTCCTCAGTAAAATGACTCAAGCTTTTATTTGTGAGTGTTGTGAATATTTGCCATAGTTTTATTTCTTATTGTTGATTTTTTTTTTCCAACTTTAGTTTCAAAAGGTAATGGATGGCCGCTGATGTTTCTCTGTAGCAATAAATATTAGTAGCTAAATCAGTAAGAAAAAGGAAACATCATAAACTCAGCACTCAAACTTATCTGATATGCAACATGAGGCGTATGCAAGTGTGGTTTGACTGCGACACCGCCCGGAAGATTCAAGCAAACACACAAATGAAAAAAACATCAGAGTGCTTTTTTTTAATACAATACCTGACATCATCTTTGTGATTACAAGCCCTATCCAATTCAAACTGCTCAAAGGACCACAGACAAACACAATAATCCTCCATATGAGCTCATAGTGAGGTCATTTGGAAATATGAAAATAATATTTACGCCTAAATGAACATTAGATACTTTTTTTCTAGGAAGCTCATATTACTTACTGAACAAGATTGCAAAGTTTGGTCATCATCGACCCAAATTTATTGTAAAAGATGCTGTAAATCTGCTGTATTGTGAAATCTGTTGGCGAGGCAACCTTGAAATGTACTCAGTACAGTCGTTTGTCAGATGGAGCAGCTAGTGTGACTGAACTGTTTTCCCAAATCACCGAGCTCACCGTTCAACAGATTGTGAAGGAACTTTGTCATACTGAACCGGCTTTGTTAAAGCTACTATATCAAATAACGTAGATTTGAAAGTCAACCTACTATGTAAGTTTTACTGCCGGCTTCACTAACAAAAACAAATAATTTGTCAGGTAACAGACACTTAGGTTTAGTGAGCCTCAGTCTCAAAAAGCAACTCATAGATCATAGTTGTAAGAAAGGCAGTACATCTAACAGAAATATTATCTTTTTATCTTCAAATAATCAGTTTAACCAGTGTTGTAATTCATGCGTGATATCACCTTTTTCACCCCATAAACTGAAACTGTTTCTTTGGCTGCTTTTATTATTTCTGAAGGTTTACAGTTTCAGTGACAGACAAGCAGCACACAGAAATCCAAATTCTAGAATGACTTATTGCCACAGCTTTAAATGATCCAAAAAATGAATCCATTCAAATGTTTAACAGGATTACAACTCAGGGTAAAAGATAACTATGCTCCTCTGTGATATTATTAGGTTATAACTACTTCAACTATGACTTAAATCTATCCCATGATTTGATAAAAAAAAAAAAAAAAAAAAAAGCTTGAAACTTGAGACTTTAGTCACAATCCTAAAGCAGATTTTTTCAGAAAAGAAGGCCAATACCTCCGAACTCCTGGGTCTTTTTAAGTAGTCAACCGTTCGTGTCCTCATACTGTGCTCTCTTGTAGAGGAAATGTTTCTCTCTCTGATAGGGGAACTACAGGCTGTATTGTTGTGTATCTGCAAGTCTTCAAGAGAAGTCAAAAATTAAAGCCTAATTTAAGCGCAGTGGTGCTAAATGCTAACATGCAGATGATTAGCAGGAACATAATCAACTGTGCAAATTGTTGGTCATAAATCAAAACATTGGTAATGAGTCAGTTACTTTCAAAAAATATCAATTTCATGGTGGCCTTATTAAAAAAAAAATCTGACATATTAAAATGTATTTTCCGGGATAATACTAGATAATAATCTACTAATAATCTACTTGATAATAGATAAAATGCAATATGAGACAATAAAATATACCTTCTTCCTTTTAAAATTAAAAACATGAATCATAAAAACAAATTCACTCTCTTCTCTTCGCTGAAGTGCACGTATATTGTGCATTCTTTTAAACTTTCCAGTCGAGTGACGTCAATTGACTTAAGTGACTTAAAGTTGTCACTTTAAATTCTTTTTGAAAGAGAATGTTTGTCAGCCCAAGTGAGACGTAACTGTTTAGCATTGGTTTTCTTTGCTCCCATCACAAGGACATAATCCTATTGTCGCTACAAATCAATGCATTGTGTAGCTTTCTTTTGCCAAAGTGTCTACACAGTGAAACCTGTCCTTAAACCGTCCTTGTTCCTGGATCATTATTTTTAAAAGGGATCCAAAGTGCTCCTATCAAGGCAATTTAAATGATGCAGCACTTCTTTCAAGTTCTGTTGTTCTGGTAACATAAGTAGCATTTTTTTCACATCTAAGCCATGCGTTACGTCCAATATCGTCACACTTCAGAGTTCAGGAGCCACAGTACAAGTATGCCTACAGCTAAATGCTGCCATATGAATTTGATGTGTGAAAAAAGTACGAAGGCAGCTTGCAGTAGGCAAGGTTCACAACTGTTCCGACCTGTGGGAAGTGATCCATACAGTTCACTGATGAACTGCATTCTGTTAAAGCCCAAGTGTTGACGCAAAGTGAGAATACACCAGTATATAGCCTGGTTACACGAATGTGTATAGAATTGCTCACAAAGGAGTTCGGACAAAGAGAAGATATTTGAGACATAGGAGGAAAAAGATCACCTGACATGCAGACGGACATATTGTGTATTAACTACTGACAGTGAGTGCATTTTAGAGAAGTAAATCAGTTAATTTAGCTTTAATAAATGCTTCATTAAATACAATATAACAGACTCACTTTTTTATAATTTTTTTTGCCTTATACTTTGAAATTCAATATCTTTGTGACTGTTGGTCAGAAAGCAATTTTATAAACTCAACAAAGAATTGCTTATTTAAAAAAAAAAATCTGTTTACTTAATCAGAGATGAAAGAACTCAGTTGCAGCAAACCTTTTTTGGGTTTGGCTTTCACTGTCTCTCTCATCTCAGCATATATGAGTGTATTGTGCTTTCAAAACTGCAAAATAAGACTCTTTCAATGGATTTATTTCACAGGGATCTACTGTCCGGCCAGCATGAATTCTTTGTTAGAGCAGGATGACAAGCTTTCCTGCTGGCCTGATATACATGTTCTGACTTTCTTCACACTGATCTGCGCTCTGGGCCACTCCGATGCCGTTTAACACATCAGCATGTGGTCAGGGGATTATTTGATGCCGTCTGGATCTGGAAGTGTGTTGAGTTATTAGTATGCTTAGACAGGATCAGTCAGGTTATAGCACTGCGCTCCACTGTTGTGAAGAGTTGCATCATTTAGATGTTCTCGCAGCTAGATCATGTTGTTTTTAAAGAGGAGCAGTAGTCCAAGTTTTTACACATCTATCTGTCTGTGTAAAAATATACACATTGTCAGACACACAGTATGATAACAAACAAACAAACAAGTCAAGTTGGTCTAGCTGGTTTAGAAAATATGAATTCATAATGCTCTGCTTTCCTACATATTGTATTTCATATTAGCATTAAAGATTAATATGCACATGGAGCAGAGGATTTTATGCATTAATGGTTTTGTTAAAAGCCAAAATTATAGCCCTTAGCAGCCCTTAGCCCCTTACAATAAGGATTAAAATGTCAAAGCTGTGTGTCCCTATGCCTTTTGAGATAACCTAAGTTTATATTACCACATTATGATATTATATATTCTTTCTGTATAGCCATGAATGACAAAAACAAAGTCCCTTTTCTTCCACTCTTGAAAAGACATGTCAGGTCAGAGCCTTTCTGTGTCTGCATGTTCTCCACATGCTTGAGTGAGTTTCCTGTGGGGGTTCAGATACCATCCAAGACATGTAAACTACATAAATTCAAAGTCCGTTCTTACCCCCATGTCTCAAATACGCCTGACTATGCAGTACCTCTTCCCTTGAAGTATGACACTGTATTTGCAAGGGGTGTGACAGTGCATTGTGACTCGCAATAATCTTATAGCAAAGCCTCAGTCAAGTTGTATCATAATTAAAAATGAGTATCGTGATATCATACCATTAAATATCATCCAGGTTAATGTAGAAAAAATTACTCCCTAACCTTCTAAAAGTGAAATTATGGTCACAATTCTATCCTTCTGTAATGGTAAATTGTCAGTACCATTTCATATACTGCTGTTCAAAGAATTAATTTGTAGAAATTTTGGTATATTATTTTGTTGTGATATAAATTGAATTGTGTCCTATCAAGAGGACTCAATATGTGAGGAGAGTAATAAAACTATAAAATAAATCAAAGAAAACTCTTTAAAAGCTGCAATAGGTGATATAAAGGGAGGCAATGGTATCAGGAGCGCTATTTAAAGTTTAATCATTTATCAAACATAAGATAACTGTCTGAGCATTGGCACACACCACCTGTCAATTGCCTTTTCATTTTGGAAGAAGCATTTCATCTACACACTTTAACCTATTACATGTTCTCCCTATTTGAAACGACAAAGACAAAAGCAGCTGGACGAAGTCGATATCTAATGTTTCTGCAGGTCTCCTTCTGCCAAGGGACAGACGCTGTGGAGGATTTATCAGGAGAGCTGAAGTGGCATCGCCCACGCAGCGTGTCACACTTATTCAAGAGAGCGCACGTGTATGAAATAATTGAGCCGCTCTCAATACATTGTAATCACATATACAGTAATAGAGATACATTCAAAAATAGTTTAATATTGTGTGACATAAGAAACTCAAATTTGTATATGAGGTAATCCAGAAAGCATTGACTCCATAATTTGCAGGTAAACAGACATCTACTGTCCATGTCAAGGGCTTTTTATCCTGGATAAGTTAAACATAGTTGTTAATTCTAAGGCAGTCAAAGGAAGGGACCTGTTTTATGTTGAAACTGGTGAAAACAGTTTTATAAGAGACATCCGAATTTAGATTTTTTTTAAAAAGTTTAATTTATGCCTGTTTCAATCCAGACATCGTTTGATTTGCAAATCAGTGTTAGTCTTTACTGGACAAAACTTTTTTTTTTTTTTTTTTCTTTCTCTCATAGTTGTCTTTCTAATCTGTTTTTATAGTTTTATCCAGAAAATCTTATCCTTTTTTACATGAATATGTTTTACTCAACAAATAAAACACCACTTACATGACATTTAAAATGGCCCTGTCCCAATACCTGCACTCACCTTTGTGCCCCTCAGGTGCACGTTCTCACTAAAATGTGCAAGACCGTAGGGTGTCACCTCCCTCCTGCGCCCTTAATGCACAGTCTCCAAAAGTACACATCAGACCTCTCTCTTCGCATAAGGGTATTACCCAGAATCCTTTTAGTGTTGTAACGTTTTAAGAAGCGAACCAATGAGAAAGCAATTAGGAGTAAATAAATGAACAGTAAATAAGCTAGCAGAGTATAAAATATCGTGCCACATTACAGCTCTTATTAGAGACACGTGTTAGCTGTACTAACAGGTAAATTGAAATATAGAACAAAGGTCATTTACCTGTTGGAAAGGCATCAGCATAATCTCATCAGGAGTTTAAGCCTTCTTCTCCTGAAGTTCCTAATTCTCCTGATAATATGCTGGTGGTGATTTCTGATCAACTTTTAGCAGCAGTACTGACGTACTGTATGTTGTAAAGAAATGTATCGATCCTAGTTGTGGGTAAGGTTTGAAGTAAATCTATAAGTCTTATCAAATAATCTTTCTCTGTATACAGTCAATGCAAGCTTTCACAGCAGCGACGTAATTTATCAAGGAAAATTGTGGCTTTTATTTTTTCGGACTGAGGTCAATTGTTCCAAAGATTTGCCTGTTTACAGGCAAAAAGTATCCTGTTACCTCTCAACTAGAGCAGTTCGCTGCCCTAGGTCAATAGGCTGCCTGAAATTGCTTCTCTCTGCATGTCTCCATGTCTTTGCTCCTGTCTACAATCCCTGTTGTGCATCAGCGTTTAAAACAGTTATCAGGGTCCAAGATACTAGGAGATATATGCAACAGTGATGCATAAACACTCAGCATCTTCTCTCATGTTTCTGTATCCCTGAACATTGAAGTACCTCATTATCCAACTAAATCTTGGAGTTTGTTAAACTTTACCAGTGGGAGTATTCCTATGTTTTACTATTTCGAAAAAGATACAAATGTTGTTCAGTTGATAGTTGTTGTTTGAAGGTGCTGCTGTCTTTCTCTGTTGGAAATAAAACAATGTGCTAGATCTTAAGTTTCAGCAGTTATTAGCAGCCTCTTATACCTACTTTAATACCGATTCTATTAACTGTTGCTGCAGAAGTGAGAAACATGATGAAAATGACTCCCATGTTCTAGACGGACAAAAATCTTATCCTACTGAGCATTATGCCCAAAAGCAATTAGATTGCGCTATACAGTATGATATGTTGCTAAGTGTTATTCAGCAACTAAAACCATTTTTAAGTATGTTTCCATGTGGGTAGAAGTTTGTTGTTGCTTTACCTGCTGAATCATGCGGTCATGTTTATAAAGGGGGCGTTTTCAGACTGTAAGTCATTGTACCATGGCATCTTCTCCAATGAGTCGATGAGTCATTTTTTATTTCAGAAATTTACAAGACCAGCATGTCGTCAAATTCAATTGCTTTTCAGAGTTAATTGTTACTATACCGTGAATCATCATTTTTGCTACTGCATACATGCTGTGCACTGATTTAGACTATTAGTCAGAAAGTTTAATAAGCATTCTTCTAACTGTATGATTTATACTTTATGATGATCACAAATTCATCTTGTAAAAATGCAGAGAGAAACAAGAGCTAAGACTGAGGATGATGCCAGAAGAGAGTTTTTGAAAGCCATTAGAGTGTGCAGAAGAAGACAGAGGATAGAATTCATCACTTACCACTTGCCAAGCAATACGATGCACTTTAATTTGCATTTAAATCTGTCTACAAATGGATAGAATCAAGGATTATTTGTAAGGCTGCCAAGTAGACAGTTTGTGCTTCTGCGGTTTTTGGCTTTTTGACTTCCTGTTTGTCAGTCACGCTTTGACTTGTGTATAATAGAGTTTATATTCTTATTGGGATTACTGCAGTGCCCAGAGACCAATGTGCCATCTCTGTGATATACTGAGTTTTCTAGTAATGCTGACATTACTTTAGTGGCATATTCCATAGAAAAAAGGAACACTTTTTTAAAGGATTTAAAGGATAAAGGATTTTAATTTTACACAGCTCGCTGAACTGATCTCACTCAGAAATCATCCTCTCTGATTAATGAAAGTAACCTATTTGAATGTAGATGTTACTAGAGTTATTTGTCTGAAATTAGTTCCCAGCAGCTTCAACTCAGAGCAGCAAAACGAGTGGCCATCTTAAACCAGCCTTAATCCAAAAATGGCATACACCCTACAGTTTGATCCCATTTCTGAACAGATTTTTCAGCTGTATGACTCATTTGAGAGTTTGGCTGGATGCACCTGCGTGAAAATGGCATATAGAGCTTATGAAAATACTTTGGAGACATGTCAAGCTTGGTCAAGTTGTGGCGTTAGTATACATGCCTCCTTTGTCCATCTGATTAATATAATAACAATAATAAATGTTTTATGTCCTGATTTTACTTTAATAGCTGATTGGTGCTGCTGAATGCTAACTGAACTGGAGTTTCAGTTTCAGAGCAATATTTGTAAAATTGTACACTGTATGCCTTGCGTTATGCCAGATCTTGTCACTAGCATCAGAAGTCTGCATTACCTAAAGAGTATTTTGGAACTAATAATAGGAAGTTACAATAGTCTAATCTAATAGATTTTAGGCAACAATGGAGTCCCATGGTCCCAAGCGCTGGGGTTTTACACAACAATCCTTGCAGTGTTTTGTTCTTTTTGTGGGATTTGCTCACAACCTCATTAAAACCCAGACTGTTTTTCCATGTGTCGTCAAAGCTACATTGCCCATGCTTCAAACGTAATCATATTTCAGTATGTATCCGGCTCTAGTGGTTATATTTCAGAAAAGCTTTTAAAGCTTTTAAAGTCTGATGATAAGTGAGATGCCTCTACCGTAATTGTTCTCTTCTACTTACAGCAACGTACGTGGATTAGTTCATAGAGTTATTATGAAACCACATAACCTGGCCAGGTCCTGGTGAATATTCAGTCACATGCAGGTGTGTGTTCACAGCTTCGGGACCCATCATTTTGAAGGTGTAGGGGTATATTTTTATGTCAATGCTGTCAGTGAAATTATACTCTACCACCCAGGTTGTTCTTTGTTTGTCTTAAGACTACCTAATTATTACAAAAAACAGCATTGATTAAACCTTTTTATGACAATGTAGGATTGCCACTAATTTGTCCTTTAATTGCCCAGAATGCAGCACTGCGACACCACCAATGGTATGACACAGGGACTGATCACTAAAAATGAAGGGCTTGTGACTCAGGATCAGGCCCATCTACTCTCAAATAAAAGTATAATGAGGGAGAGGAGGGTAGCAGCATATTAACAAGAGAGAAGAAAAGAGAGAGGAAGAGGAAGCACAGACAAGTAGCTTCACTTTAACCAAACATTGCGGACTGATCCACCCTAAATCATCACATTAATGAAGTTTTTAGGTAGATTTCTACTGTATATTGGCATTCTATAGATGGTTCATCTAGAATTAACAATGCGATTAAAAAACCCCAAAAAACAACCTAATCCTTGGTCCGTTTATTTGCTAAATACAGTTGGTACAAAATTATGGCTTGGTTTACTGGTGACCAGGAGTATTAAGACAACAATGCAGGCAAAGATGTGGACCACTCATAGAAAAGATGTAAAAGGCTAAACAAGACCAGTCTAGAAATATAGTATGGGTTGCTGTTGAAGGCATGTTTCCATCAATATCAATAAGAGGAAAACATTTTTTTAACAGGCCTCGACTCTACCGGAAGGTCTAAAACAAAAACAAAAAGAATAGGTGTGTCAGTTGTATTTTATTTCAACATCATTGTTTTGATTCCAGAATATGGGCCTTGCTGCACATCCTCCACTGCGTTTCACCCTAACAAATAACTTTAAATAAGGTCAAAGTAGTAAAAGTATATATGTAAAGATGGCTCTGATCTATTCAAGTGTCCCATGAAGTCATAGTGTTTAATGGTGAAGCAGCATGAACTACACTAGGATCCTGACACCAAGTCATACATTTTTTATTATTTAAACCTGTGCTTTTCTTATTATGACATGTCAACATGTCTCATGTCATCTAAGGTGGGTAGCAGACATTGTATGAATTATGTAAATCTCATAAATATTAAGAGCCTTTATTCAGTATTGCACCTTAGGTAAACTCAAGTTTGGCTTTGAACATTGGAAGGTTTTACCATACCCTGATACATCATTGACTGTATGCTTTTCGTTGGTATCATGTTGAAAAGTGAACCTTCACACCGATGTGTGGTGTTGTTTATCCTTGAGAAGGTGACTTCTCCAGGATGACTTTTCTGATGATGTATCTGCTATCAGTCTTCCTGCACACTGCACACCCTGCAGGGACACTGTTCTGTGCTTTTAAGTCTGGAGTTGCTTCCAAAACCACTCTTACATAAAAGTGGATGAAATGAAAACTTGTCCTTTTTTGCAAGCTCTCACAAGGGCCTGGCTGAATTTGCCTCTATAAAAGTACTTTTGTTATATTAAATAACATTCATTGAATTGGTACTTACAATGACGTACAATAAGTGCTACATTCGTAACAGTTGTGGAAAAGAGATAAAGAAAAAGTGATGTTTGCTGATTAGATTTTTGTGGCCAAAGGTAACAGGTAAAAGGTTACATATGAAACATTTCATTTCAGAATTCATCAGCATAATTCAAGAATGTGTATAATGATTATGACAAAAATTCAATATAATTTAATAGGGTAATAATAATACATTTATCACGTTTTGTCTCAACAAGGTCAAAGATCAGGTTGACTGTGACATAATATTCTGCACAAATGCTTTCTCACCATCATTCAGGCACAGAAGGGAGATTAGACTTTATCGATCTTTGTTGTTGCTGAGTTGAACATGTTTATGATGCATTCATGTTTTATAATTTAGAGCTTCTTTGCAGCAACTTCCATATGTGAAGTATCACCACAATTTAACAGACATGGATGGAATCTGCATCTTGACTGGTATAGGACTGGGACGAAATGCTTTTCTCCCGATTCTACTGTATCATGATACTTTGGTCTCAATTCAATTATGTTGTAATTATGTTTTATTGATTTTTGCACTTTCTTTTTCTTTGATCATCCATAGCTCTGTCTTTCCTAGAAGTGGGTTTTGGCTGAACTTGGCCCACCCTTTAAAATCATCCCCTTAACAAATTTTCACTGTCAGACCATCACAGCGTTATAGTTAATATTTGGGCTTTTTCTATTATGAGAAGTGAGAGAGTCTTTTGTAGAAACTAATTTAAGTTTTGATTTAATTTATGTTAATCTCAAATCTTAAATGAATGGAGTAACAAAGATTTTAACAGAGTAGTATTTAAGAAATAACAAGATTTAAATGTATTGTGACAGAGATACTAACAGAATGAAGAGAAATGTGTCTCTATGTGCGCTCCTTTTTTGTATGTGCTGTTGCCATGCATGCTCCCAATCTGTGTCAACTCCAAGTGAAACTGAGATAAACTAAAGTGAACTCACAATAAACTGAGCTCCTGCGCAGTCAAACACTGTAAAACTAACATAAGAAGCAGATTATTGAATCTTTTTTTAAGCCTTTTTGTGTTGCAAACAGCTAGAACAAACAGCTTCTAACAAGTCCTAAAATCTCACTGTGGTTAGTGATACAGTATTCATGGTGAGTCTTGTTTGATTTGTAATCAAATGTAATTAAATGGCCCTGCTGAATATTATTACAAGTTTTGCCAATGAAGACGCTGTTAAAGATAGAGATTTATGTGGTTAGTGACCTCAGTTGCCCCTGTATGTGCTACTGTGCATTAACAGTGACAGATAAGGTACTGTGTCATCTCAGGTTGCTAGAAAGCACCCAAGACCATAGCAGTTTATGAGATTCTTTGTGTCTTTAATCTCTGGTTTGCACTAGCCGCTGTTCCAAGAATATATATTGTGATTGTGAGGTTCAGTTTGCTTACCAGAATAAAATGAAAATAAAACATAGAGACAAAGTCACTGAAAATGCTTAACATCAAGTCTAAATGCCAGACGAGTTCATTACGTGCTGTTTTGTGAAGTGGTGGTGGTAAGCCTATCCTTTATGACTAATGTATTAGAAGCCAGTAAAATCAACAAAACAGCTGACATTATTTTCTTTGATCAGAGCATTGTTGTGACACATTTCATATCCAAACATTATGTGTAGAGAAAGACAAGCAAAAAGACAAGAGGTTTAAGAGGATTCACCGGTACACATCAAAAGAAATGTACAGTAATGAAGGTGTTTCAGCTTCATTCAGTATAGACAAGGGTCCCTGACACAGCCATGAGGGTTGACCTCAAGGTTAAGGATAATATTTTAGCTCATTATTGGAGACTGGAGGCATGTTCCATGGTAGTATTAGTATATCCTTTCCACTGCTTCCTTCAGTTCCAGCCATTTGAAAGTATCTGAAATTGCATGCAAAAGCCTTTTCAATTATGTATTAAACACTTATGCTCTTGAACCCATCAGAGAGCAGAGAATACTTTAATCTTTGTGTGATTATTTCTCTTCGATGCTCAACCTGAGAAAGTCACAACTTTCAACTAGAAACCTTTAAGCCCAATTATCTCACTCTGATCCATTAAATGTATCGCACACCTCCACCGCCTCCGCCTGTCACATTACCTCTCTCTGACCTTTGAAATGTGAACCTTTGCATGTGACAGTCTCAGCCTTGCCCACCCTTGCCGCCTTGCTCAGTCCCACCTGCCACACCTCTGTTTGCCCTCCCCTCGCCGCAGGTCGGCGACCAAATCTTGGAGGTAAATGGCCGCAGCTTTCTCAATGTCCCGCATGATGAAGCCGTCAGGGTCCTGAAGTCGTCGCGGCACCTGATGATGACGGTGAAAGATGTGGGACGCCTGCCACATGCCAGGACAGTGGTGGGTGAGACCAAGTGGATCGCCAGCTCGCAGATTGCAGAGAGCTCTGCCAACAGTAGCATGGCTGGGTGAGTTTTGATACACCAAAAGTATTACTCAGGCCGAGTAACACTAGTACTACATTTTATTTGAAAACTAATGGCATAACAAGGCCAGAGTTATCAAATAGCAAAATATTGTTATTTTTATCTATATATCATTTTCAACTTTTATTATTTTGAGAATGGAAATTTCTTGTGTCATTAACATGTCTTTTCGTCTGTTCAATATTATCTCTATTTGATGTAATGACCTCTTTTTGATCCATGTACTTTCATGAATACATTGTAAATTAAAATTAAAAAGTCAACACAGAGTGGCAGTACATAGATTTGTCCCCCCCCGAAAAAAATGCATGCCCTGTGGGATGCATTCAGAAAATATTGTTAATTTAAGACTTGATAATCTATTACTTAGATGTTCATCACTGTTCGCAAGAAAAGAACAACAAATAAACATTATCTAGGTATATTCCGTATCTTTTTAAATGTAGACCAAAAATGCACTAAACTAGATCATATCCATCTTATCCCCCCACTTATCCTGGTCACGCGGGGGGTTTGCTGGAGCCTATCTCAGCATCTTCAGGCAAAGGCCTGACTCGAACCCAGGACCTTCTTGTTGGGAGGCGACAGTGCTAACCCCTGCACCACTGTGCCGCCCCAAGTTTATATATTACTCAAAAATCATAGTGATTTGGCAACAAGCTAACAATTATGGCCTCTTAGCTGGCTTTGAGCGTGTGAGTCTCTGTAGTTTCCTTGACTGCTCATGGCATGGTTTGTTTGTTTATTCAGGTGTGCTATTATCACTGAGCAGCCATGACAGTGATTTGTTCTCATCTGACAACACTGTATAAAAGATATCATATTAAATTGAATTAATTAAAAATTAAAAATTTGAAGCAGGTGCCAAGAGACATTTAGCTTAGCTTTCCTGGATCTTTCTACCAGTAACAAATGTGCTTGCTAATACCTCTAAAACTCATTGCTTAACAATTTTTAACAGCCTCTTTTGTTGAGCAATGTTTAAAAATCAATGTAATTCATGCAGCCATTTAAAAATTGCCAGAGCTCCTCTGTAAATTTCACTCCTGAGCAACTCATGACCTGGATTACATGTGATCCACAACAACCAAATTAAAGTCTGATGCCCAAATGCCATTTATATTAGACCAAAGTCTGAAGTAAATGCCGGATTAGCTTTCACCTCAATACAATCAGGCACAAAAGCAGGCAGCCTGACAATTAGTCCTTGTCCCAATGCTAACGTCACAGATATGTGGAAATTCTGCTTACGTGTGTTTTTGTTTATACAAGATAAAGTTTTGTTCTACAGACTGATATAAAACAAAAAAAAGAATATGCACCATGTTTAAGGTTAAAGAAATAAATGCAACTGTTACTAATGTTATGTCTTTGGCTTATTGCATGAACTTACATGGATACTACAAGTAGGTTCAATCGTTTAACATTTTAAAACATTTTGAAGATGAAAAAAATACATGGAAGAAGAAATAGAAATGTGGGGTGATGTTCAGTTTGAAATAATGAACAATTAGTTTTTTTGCCTGTGTCATTACTGCATTGCAAATTGACATATTTTAAGTCAGTGTGATTATTGTGTGTCACACCATACTTCAATCTCTTCCTTGAAAACAAACAATTGTCTGCCAGTATAACGAGAGCAGCCAGAGATTAGAAAAAGCAGAAGTGCGAGCAAGTATAGGACTGGTTGGTCTCAGAAGTCACCTGGGCTAGTTGAATTTGAATATCGAAATAGGTCTCCCCACTGAGTTTAATGTGCCATCATGGGTGGGAATGACTTGGCTTTCAATAAATATTTTTCATTATTTCTGTCCCTGAAGGCAGTACTTTGAGGTGTTGCATTTACTCATGGATTTAAAGCAGATTACATCGTGGGCACTTGAGGATATAAAGACATTGACTCGAGTCATTTCACTCAGGCAGGATCATGGGATTGAAAAAGTGACAAAAAAACCTGCTTTAATGTTTGCAGAGCAGAGGGTGTTGGTTTTGTGTTTGTGATAAGCTTTTTGATGACTGAGCTCTAAATTTATTGATAATGCTGACTGGAAAACATGCTCATCTCATGTTTCTTGGCGAAATTCCTGCAGCAGTCTGTGCCACATTTCTAAAGAACATGAAAGCCATAAGAACGAGTTAAAAATCTGTGGTCCTGTGCATATATCAGTCTGTGATAAATATATTCAAAACGATGAAGAGCTGTCAGCCAAGATATTTAAAATCCTCTTTTCCATTTCGGTATGCGTGTTTAAGAGAGAGGGGGAGGATGGTACTTCTGTGAAGAAGGTAGTGAAATAAACTATCATTATTAAATAACTGTCAGATTTGCTCCCTGTATGCTGTAACCCCTTTACTCATCATCACATTGATATCAACACACATGTGGTATTATTATCCAGTCGCAGTGTTTTAATATGTCATCAATAGGTTGGAGCAATTATGAAAATCTGCAGTGTCAATATGTTTAAATTCCTTATCAGCAGAATGCAGTGGCAGCACACAGAAGCACACAGAAAATCATGATGCATTTACAATGAATTAGTTACAAAACTTTTGTGAAGATTACGTGACCCAAACATCTAAGGGCCATCATGTAGGACAGTCTCTATGGCACTCAAATTTTCTCCACTGGACGGGCCTGAAAGAGGGCACGTTGTCACATTTGTGAATCCTAGTGGGCACCTTTCCAGCATTTTGTTAATGAGGAGCAATTGTTTCCACTGCCCTTCTTGGTGTTGACCAATGACAGAAAGTAAATGCACATCTTTATGTGGATAAGTGAATTTGTTTGTGTATTGGTATGGGGTCCCTCTTTGATTAGTTTGCCTTCATCTGTTTCTCTGTAGCTTCTCTGTAGACAAAGGAGCCTCTGCAGCAGGAAAGGTGAGATTCACACAAAAGTAATTGTTCTTTGTGTGTGTGTGAGCATGTGTGTATATGTGTGTACAGTAATACTATACAGTCCATGTGTTTGTATGTTGGGCGCACTCTTGGAATGTCACTGTCTGTTAGTCTGTCAAACCGTCTGCTAGCTCCACCGCTGGCCTAGAAAACGGAATTGACGAGTGACGATGGGTCAGTGGTGTCTTTGCTCTCTCTTTTGTAAATTTGTTGACTTTGATTTGAAAAGATGGAGCAGTACATGTCATCAGTACCTGTCTGATTGTAGTGCCTCAAAGTCTCAAAAACAGGAGTATGTCTCATTTTTCTATTACAGTTACACTAAGTCATCCCGAATTCAATAACAATAAATCCCTGTCACCTTGGCCTCTGGTGATTGATAAAGGGTTCTTAAACATACGTCATATGTCATGAAAGTAATCAGCATTGTAACTTACAGTAGTTCTAACTTGAGGTCTGCTGCAGAGCTTTTGGGGTCGTCCCAGCTGCTGTGCTCCTGACAGTACTGTAGATTTTCAGACATAGTGATTGCTTTAGCCAGAAGCAGAGGGAGCACTACTGCAGTCATTTGAGTTTTTGCAGATAGGCTGGGTGTATTGGATGTTTTGGACACTGTGGCTTAAAGCTAACACTTTATGAGTAGAAATGGGTCAAACAGACAACTTTGTTTTTTGCTCTGTAGTGATCATCCCTGAAGAATTATTGATTTGCGTATTACCTGATGCCATGCCGTCTTTTATTCTTTCACTGTACAATGTACTTCCACTGTCTTCAATGCTGGCTTTGACCATGACTTTGCCAGAGAGAGAATGTGTTGAAATGGAAATTTAAGAGGAGAGAAAGGCAGCTGATAGAGAAAGGAAAGTGTATTAACTCTTCTCTTGATAGGGGGGGGCAATGTATGGTAGCATCACTTTGGGAAAGAAAATGGAGTGGGAGACAAATAGATTTTGGAGAGGAAATTATGTCCTCCAGACTTGTGCTAAATGTTGGTTTTAAAGTCATTTCAGTCAAGAAGCTCACATTTGTATGTTGAAATACTTGTATAATTTGTTATTAAAGTTTGGTGTCTAGGCTCCGACCTCATCAATCTCCACAGAAGTTTGCATAGAAATATTGGGAGGGATGAGAAAACACCATGAAACACAGAGTAGCCGAGGCACTGACAGGCAGAAAGGCAAATGGGATTTGCATGCAGTTTAAATAGACCTCCAAACTGGGTGTTATGTAGATGAGAATTAGGCATGATTATTGTGCATATGTATTTGTACACCTCAAGTCGGCTGCCTGAACTAGCTCGCAGGCTTCGCTCCATTTATTATCCTGTTGTCTCAGAACACACAATCACAAGCAGAGCTTGTAATTGTTATTATTGTTATTATGAGCATTTTCAAAAATGTGACTCATAGTAGTGACACTGACACAAAGGGGCAATGGACTCAAGTGCAGGGTTCACACTCAAACACCAAAATTTGATAAAGGTATTTTACTTTATCAAAGGGTTCCTTAGACAAAAGCTTTCAACACAAAAACACACTTGGTGGATAAAACACACTTGAAGAAAGCAATGGAACAAAATAATATTGACGCACTGGTGCTAAAAATAGCATATCCTCAGTCAGCAACTGCATCTTCGGTCAGACTTATGTTGCACTCTCATCACTTCGCTGTGTTTTCCATTGACTTTTTATATAACCATGGCACCCTGAAACAGAAAATAAAACAATGTGCCTCTTCCAGTTTTGTGGATGAGAATTGACAGTCTTAAATTGTACTACGGCAAGAGTAAGGCATCACAAAAACATTTATATCATTAGCCAAGTCTGAATAAAATTACACTTTCACTGTGACAGTATATGAGAGGTGTCAGCCAGTTTATGGATTGTTTGAGAATAATTTGATATGTGCATTTCATAGTGTAATTTGACAGACCCCGTGTGCATTTCTCACCCTTGAAAATGTACGACCACTTTGTGGGTTATTCAAGAATTTGCAGGACATTCGTCTCTCTATCTGGTCCTTAATGCAGTGTGCTGCACTTTCTCATGATAAACCCCCTGAACTGTGAGTGGTACCACACTGCAACTGTTCAGTTGGTTAGTTTGGTGACACACAGTCCACACATGGCTTTTAATACAGATAATTTTGTACCATTAAAGTGGTGACGGACTCACAGACACTACCCTGCCCTTAAGTAGAAACAAAAGCTACTGTTAGTCAAATACACACCGAGTTAATTACAAAAACACAATATAAAATAGTTTGGTTGCGGGAATCTGTGAGCTCTTACTGTCAGCACTATGATATTGTTGGTCCTGTAGTCTGACCTTCGTGAAATATGTGTTGTTTGACTGGGTCCTCTCATTTACCGGATGGAACAGTTTTACGAGGTGTGAGTTATGCGAGAACGTGCATGTACACAGCCATGTGCTTTTTTGCCCCTCCTCAACTGTGCCTCTCTTTAAATAGTCTGTTTCCATAGTCAGCTTCTTAGCAATGAGGTCCGACATGAACACAGTTTTCTGAAAAATTTAAAACCATACTGATTCCTTCAAAATTAGTGATGTAATGTTTTGTCTTCATGTCTATCCTCAACTGTTTTACAATTCTCAAAGAGCAAAATTTAACAAAGCGAGAATCAGAATCACATCAGATGTCAGTTGTTGGGTCCAACCATATCAAATAATTCTTCCCTATGAAATTTTCCTCAATTAATTAGTAATTGTTTTTTTTAATTATCTGTGATTAATAATTTTGACATAAGCCTGTTAACATGAAATATTGGGACACATTATTTGAGGCCACTTCATTCTAGTTAAAGTCAGTTTTAATGGAACAGCATGCAATGATATTGAACACTGAAACCTAATTTTAAGTGAAACTAGCACAAAAATAGACACAGAATGTCAAATGATGAAACAGAGTAGTTTGTTTTTTTTTTAACTTTTTTTCAATTAATTATATGCCCAGTTTGAATTTGATGCCAGCAGCACTTGTGAAATGTTAAAAGAAAAAAACCTAATGGAACACCTTACAATCAATTTGCTTAACAGTAAACAGGTTAGTAACATGGTTGTGCATAAATGTGCTTGTGTTTGAACAGTTGTATATGAGAGAGGGGCGTGCACACATACAAAAATAGGGAGAGTGAGGCAACGGAGAAGAGCAGATATGTAGCAGAAGCAGGGCTTTGGGGTTAGACTGCAGGGAAGTAGGTCATAATTCACAGCCCTGCTTTTCCTCCATGTGAGCCAGAGGGCTTCTTTTAGAATCAGCACCCACTGCTAACCTCATACTGTGTCAACAAGCCCTCAGCACAGATATTTATCTCTCTTAGAATTTCCGGATGCAGAGTGTGGTGTTCAAACAAGCTCTGAGATTTGTGTTCTTGTAATGTTCTGCATCTTCTTTTTTCCCTCCATCAGTTGGTGTCTCCAGATTCAACACATCCCAGCGGTCACATCCTCTGTCCTTCCAAACACTAATCCCTCTGACCCTCCATCCTGTAATAGCAGCCCAAAGGCTAAGCCAAACTGATAAGCTAATTAATTAAAGCAATTTTCAATCATCAATTCCGCTCTGACCCCATTTGGACCCTGATATAGAGCAAATGAATGTTGTTTGAGAGACAACAAAATATATTACAGCAAATATCGAGGGTAAATATTGCGTTTGTCAGTCAGTATAACCTACTTATTGGAACCTGATAGCATTTAAAGTTACAACAGTTTTGCAACTGAATCCGATTGTACAATGGCCAGCAAACTGACATGAAACAATTAAGAAGCATGGCGTGCACAAATCAGCCACTGCACACCTAAACGATTACAAGGCTTTCATAAATTCTAAAACTACCTACATCTAAGGCTGTTGGCGCTGAACTTGAAAGCTATAAGTTGAAGATCTTCTGCTTTTTTTATCGACATAAATCTTGCAACTTACAAAACTGATTTTTATGATTAAAACAATCAAATTCTACGACATCTTTTGGTTTGAAGTAGACAGGTATTTTGCCTTTTAGCGTACACAGGCCCTGATGGATTGCTGCATTTTAAGAGGTTTTATAGACCAACATGGGAAATCTGGAAATCTTTGCATTGCCACTGCTTAAAAAAAAAAATTAGGTCGAGGCTTAAAGGAAAGAGATGTTCTATAAATACTGCTTTAATGAAACTCACTGGTGTAAATTGAATAATAAACACACCAAATAGGATGTGATTGTGCAACAAAAATCCTAATCCACCTCACAGAATTAGTATTTTGCCTGCGAACATTTTCATTTTTTTTGAAAAATAAAAATTTAGATGTTGTATAATGTGTCCAAATGTGTGAGTCAGAGCAAAAGGAAACAGCTTAATTCGAGGCCATGCTGGGTTACACCTTCAAGTTAATCGTATTCTTTCCACCTAATCTGTAGCCACAGGGCGACTCTGGGTTGAACGTTATTACGATGATGTTTTCACTAACATGGTCGTTCACATTTTTTTGAGGTAGTTTTGTTTTACGAGATTAACACTGTGTGGTATGCCGGACAGTTGATAGGTTGATTTTTTTTAATTTGATTATAATCAGGTTTACTGCTCTCTCGTCCCTCTCCCAAAGACAATTTCTGACTGAATTTGTTGTGGATTTAGAAACAAAAATATCTTGAGGCCTGTTTGATGTGTTTCTTTACATAATATCGAGATTATAGATTCCCAGATGTCGCCACTGTCAGCTGTAAACTAGCACTGCTGCAGTGCTGTTTGTAATAGTGGTTTCAAACCAATAGATTCTGCCTGTCAGCTCTTCCTCTCTGATTCACATCGAGACTTCCAAGACAACTGCAGCAACTAATTGAAGCATGCAACTGAATTCTCTCTGCATACAGCTCATCGTAGAGTGAAACTAAGGAACAGAAAGAACAGAAAGTATTGGAGAAACCTTGAGAGCAGTACAAATAATCTATGAATACTTTGACAGCAAGTCTGATGAAGATTTAAGAAGTTTGTTCACATATACTTGGTAACTTCCGCAAGCAGCAGGTTGGGATTTTGACTAATGGGGTCAGGCCTGATTCAAAAATAGTTTGGACTATGTGTAAAATGAGAAAATTGAAACAGAATCCAGTTTTACAAAGTGTTCCTGTTCTGCAACCATAAGGTCACGCTTTTCCGGCTGTAACTCAGATGGCCCAATGAGTAAATTTGGATTAGGTCCAAAGGTTGTAATATTAACGCGTGACAGAATTAAGATAATGAGAAAAATCAGACCCACATCCCAAGCAGAGAGCGTTAAGAGAAACAGTTGCAGTGCATTAACTAGTGTGTATCCCCTTTATGCAGTTATTTAATGGTCAGCTAAACTGTAATAAGAGCAGGATTGAGCTCACTTCTTAGCAATGTGTTCAGAATAGGATCTAGCCTCGTTACTGAGCTGTAGCCAAAAAAAAAAATATTTCTCTGGACGAGCATTATACCTCATAGTGTGATTAAATCAGAACACAGTCAGGGGAATGTCTGTCAGCTTCACTGTGGAGAGATTGAGTGATATAGTACATATTTCTGTTATCACAACTTCATGGCTTTGTAGAGACCCTCATAAAGTTTACATAAAGGCAGTAAAGTTCCATCATCTAGGGATCATTGATGGAATCGGGCTAATTTACAGTGTTCATTAGACAGTAATATTACTCTTTTTCAGAGAAACTTCTTTTTTTAGGCCTCATGTTTTAAGATCAACCCCAGTGGGTCGCACCCGATCAATTCCATGCCCACACTATGCCCACACCATGCCCACACTATTTTCATAGTGTGGGCATGGCAGTCTTTATTCTCCCTTTTTACTGTTTCCCCTCATTCTGTTTTAAAGAAAAATTAAATAATATACCCTTTAAATGTGCAACATGCAGGGATATTAGGATTCAAGGACGTTTCACTGTAATAAGACTTGGGTTTTTTCACCTGTTGTTATGAGCTGGAAAACTCCTAACTGAATGTATATTGTATTGTATTTCTCTGTCTATTTAGTTCATGATTAAATGGTAAGTGTAACGGGTGTAAGAGCGGACCCAAGAACAGCACAAACCTAGACCGGCACAGTTCAGAACTTTATTTACAATGTTCACGAGTCCAAACAGGCGACAATCAGGAAGCCTGGTCGGCGAGCACAGTCTAAGTTCAGAATGGGGCAGGAGTCTCCGGAGAGGGAGTCCAGGCAGACAGCAGGCAGACAGGGAGCAGGCAGATGCAAAGTTCAAAGACAGAAGGCAGGTCAGGTTACCGGGGCAGAGACGAAGAGACGTGGCCAGGGGCAGCAGGCAGGAGATCCCTCCGGAACAGAGTGCTGGAGAGTAGTGCATGACGCGACGACAATCTGGCAGAGAGTGAGTGTGGAGGAGCTAGTTAAGAGCCGACTGGGGGGAACAGCTGAGTCTAATGATCTTGATTAGGGCAGGCAGGTAGAGTGGGTTGGTACAGGGGAAAACCAGGAGTGGACTGTGACTGTAAGAAAGTGGTTAATTAAGGTATTTCCTGTAACAACCTTTCAGTCCTAATGTTAAACCTGCATTTGGCAGTGGAACTTTCTATATGAGGTCCAAAGGAGTGTTGGTGTAAGCGAAGCAGGCCATTATTAGGTTTAAAAACAAAATAAATTGGAGAGATAGCCAGAACATTGGGAGTGACCAAATCTGCATACATTGATACATTTTTAAAAAGGAAAAAAAAAGGAATTCTACTGGCAAGCTCTGCAACAACAAAAGTCTTGAAAGTCCATAGAAAACAACTAGAATGGATGATCAGAGAATTAATTAATTAATTAACTAAACATCTTAATAACATTCAGCCAAGTCAAGAACACCATTAAGGAGTTAGACATATCATTGTCAAAGTCTACAATCAAGATATGCCTTCAGGAACATAAATATAGACATTTAACAACAAGATGCAAAACACTGGTAATACTCAGGAACAATAAGATCTATTAGAATTTGATTTAAAAAAAAAAAAAAAAAAGCCCCTCAAGTTCTTCTTGAAACAAAGATGAACTTGCACCAGAATGATGGGAAGAAAAAAGCTGAAATTGGAAAGTAAGAGCTCATGATCAGTCATGGTGGAAGCAGTCTTATGACATTGGCATGTATGGTTGCCACAGGAACTGGGTCACTGGTTTTTAATGATGATGTGGCTACTAATGGAAGTATCAGGATGAATGCTTAGGTATTTAAGGCCATACTCAACCAAATTCTGCAAAACTGCAAAACTGAGAGGACGGCAAAAAAAACTTCCCAACGCATAGATAGGAAATTTTCCTTAATGGCTAAGTCAATCACCTGACATCATCTGACGTAGTAGAACAGCTTTTCAGTAACTTAAGACAAAACTGGAGAAAGATGGTAGCAGTAAAGCCCTGGCAAAGTGTCTCATGGCAGGAGACTCAGCATTTGTTGATATCCATGTGTGCCAGACTTCCGACAGTCATTGACTACAAAGGGTTTTCATCAGTAAGTATTAAAAAAAAAGTTGTATTTATTATAGTTTGTCCAGTTGCTTTTAAGCCACTGAAAACAGGGGGACTTTGTGTAAAAATGGCTGTAAAATGCTAAATGGTTAAGGGTAATATTCTTGTGATGCCCCTCAAATTAAACCTGAAAGTCTATACATATAACATATAAAGTTCCATTAAATCGTCTTTCCTCCTCCTCCACTTAGTTGACATGGGCATCCAGATTCCCATAAATGTCAAACACATTTGAGATAAAATCTGCTGCTTATTATTTTTTATGGGCATAAAATGTGAGTAGTTCCATCTTTTTCTCAAAATGTAGCATCACTGCAATCATAGATGTCTATTTAAGTCGATATCTTGCAGCCAGCCAGCATCCCCTTAATTCTCCATGGCCAAGGTATAGAAACTGTTGTTGAAACATTCAAGAAATTACAGTATATCTACTAATATTCAACATAAAATACTTCGGAGGGAAGCAGAATGCTTCTCAGATTCAGCTATTTACATAATGAGAAAATGTTTTAACCTCAGCATAAAACTGGATAAACCTCGCTAGATAAACATAATTCCTAGGGTTGGGTAGAAAACAGGTGCTGAGGTGGTTTTTACATTTCAAAAACGACATAGCAGATCATTTTTTACCCTGCAGGGTCACTTTTCTGCTTTGACTCTTTAGTTCTAATTTAGCAGCTTTAGTCATCCCATTTTAATGTTGTGGCTCTTTGTATACAGAGGTTTCTGTGGGCCTCTTCAGCCCAGCCACTCAGCCAACCTTTTACTCTTTTTTTCTGGAAACAGAGAAACTGAGATATTCTTAGCTGTGTTTACAGACAAGTGAAGAGCAGTGGAAATGTTACTTACTGTACAGTGGGACCCAAACAGCAGCAGAGTGCAGAGAAAGACTGTTCATTGTGTTAATGTTGAGACTGATGGAGTTGTGACTCAACAATGCAGGGAGGAGAATAATCGCTGTTTGAAAATGCCTTTTTGTACTTTGCCTCAGTGTTTTTTTTTTTAACACGCTGTGTTGGTAAATGCCCTCAAGCTATATGGGGGACGAGACCTTAACTCACCCAGCTTTTGATTCAATTTTATCTGATTTCCCCTTCATCGATCGGATGTCAACAGTGGTTGTTGTTGTTGTTGGTCACCACGATAAAATTGCCAGTCAGCTTATCAAAGCACTTAACAAACCCAGCCACAGAATGACCTTAGAGATGGACTGGGTCCAACAAACAGGCCATATTTAAGGGAAGTCTATTAACTGCAAAGTCGCACTTTTACAGTAAAAGTGCCCTCCCTTTTATCCTTGTGTATCATCTTCTCAAGCAGGCCTCATTAGGGGAGACTGCAGGTGTTCCACTTGCCCAATTTCATTAGCTCCCTGAAGTACCAATCTGCCCTCTGTTACGATGCGAGAGACAGACTGACTGCTCCTATGCCTCATCGGGTCCCATTTGTTCACGCCATGGTGCCCCTGAGCTAAGTGTATGGGCCACGGACGCTTTAGAAAAATTTTTGATGTAAGCATTGATGTGATTAAGATTAATGCAGGGTAGCGCTAGAGTTCACCTTGGGCATTAAGTATTCATTGGCTGACACTAAGACAACTACTGCATGTGATACAGATGAACAAGTGAAAGCAAGAGTTGAGAACATGGTGGAGGCAAGGAGTACAAGAGGAGGAGGAGGGTATATTCCTTCCTCCAGTTTCCGTCTGGTGCGAACGCGTGTAGACACAGACCCCGAAGCTGTGGCTTTGAAGTGGCGTGTTTGATTAAGCAGTTAATTAAGGAATAGTTGCATGTTAGCAAGCAGATAATGGAAAAAAGAAAAGGAATGGGCAGAAAGAGAGCGGAGCAGAGCAGATATGGAGCGGAGAAGTGATTTTTGAGCCTCAACAGTTGTTTTGTTTTGGATTTTTTTTTGCAGTATGAGTGTGATGCTTCTGATTGACAGAGGGGGCTAGACAGATTTGAAAACTGTAAAAGAAAAAAACCCTGCCACCCACATGTGCGAACAGAACAGTATCTGCTGCAGGCTGTGGTGTGAGCACAAGGTAACATTAATGATAATGGATGATAGTCGGACAGCAGGAAGAGGAAGCAGGATGATAATTTATCCTTTTGGGATGCCAAGACTGATGGTTGGTTCGGTGTATGTGGCTGTAATTTATCCCTTTTTTTTTTCTTTTTGTGTCCACCCTGATTGGTTAGCCTTCATCGCCTCCCTAACCCTCCCCCCGTTCCTCCATCACCTCTGGGTCTTTGCGGCTATCTCCTCCTCTTTACCTATCCATCACTGCTTCCTGCGACAGTTCCTCCTTCCTCAGTCACCAATCTCCTTAACAATTTCCACCATCTGCCATGCTAAACATGTGCCAACCATCTTCTTCCACATACCCATCTCCCCATAAACCTGCTATCCTGCCTTTTTTCCTCAAGCCTTCCTCCTTCCCTCCCACTCTTCCTCACAACCTTCCCAATCACCCCTTCTTCACCCCTTCACCCTCTTGCCCCTTATTCTTAATGCAACATTTCCTTGTCTTGCTCCCCTCATTCTTTTCTAATTTTTTCTTCCCCCTTCCACCCTCATTTTTCCCATTTTCCTCATCCTCCATACCTCTACAAATTCCCATAAAATTCTATATCACAGCTACTGATATTCCTCACCCTCATCTCATGTATAAACACAATAAATGATTTTCAAATATCAAAAACAATATCAATTGTCTCCTCCATCTTCTGTCTTTTTATCCGCCTTTATTTCACCTCCACTAGCCTGGCTTTTATAAAGGTTTAGCAGGCTCTCAGGTGACACTTTCCAGCCTGGTGAACCAGTCACGGGCTATGCTGGAGGAGCAGGCACGCCACTTGTTGACGGAAGCGGAGCGACAGACCATGGGCTACTATGTGGAGGAGTACCGGGATGGACACATCGGCGTTGAGCAGCTGGTCGTGGCGCTGTTTGAGCTGCTCAATACACATGCCAAGGTGAAGACTGAGGAAGCCTGTTTAAGAGAGAAAAAGAGAAAGTTCAAAAAAGAATCAGTTTTCTTCATGTAGGACTCCTGGACAGTGTGTATATGAAGAATTTAGTATTTGAATTGAAGGTTTAAGGTTTTATGAGCCCATCTGAGATTGATGTCCAGGCTTTTTTCCAATGCTCATACTTAATGTTTACTTTTTCCTTATTCCCCGGCTCATACAAATCTCTTGATTTACTCACACTCTGGAAATGTTCAACTTGTAGTTTATTTTCAATTTTTCAAATATGCTGCTCGATCATAGAGCCCTAAAAAGCTTCCCATCTGCTTTGTACATATTTAGAGCATGCGGTAAAACTTACCCACTGGGTTGTTTATGATTTTGTCTTTTGAATTACAACAAAACAAGAGGAATTCATCTTTGTTTTTCTCTGAATGCTTAGTTTTGAACATTTTAAAATGGCATTAACTCTGTTTAATACAGAAATGAATTAGGGTCACAATTTATATTCCACAGTATGGAACTAGTCATATGTAACCCTTTACAATTACAATTTGAACCACAGATGTATTTAGCATCTGGTTATCTTAACAGCCAAGAAAAAAAAATGGGTGAATAAACCTTGAATGTCACGGACTAGTGAATGTTTTAGTTAGGTAGGACAGTATTTACTTGTACAGAAAATACATTCACAATTTTGATCTCATGTTATTTCAAAAGGAGAACATAAGCATTTTAATTATTTCCATAAAAGTTATTACAATTGAATCATGTAACAATCTTATTAAATAATATCATTTAGAAATAATCATAATAATCATTATTATGATTTCAATTAACTAAAACCCACATTTTTTTTTCACAAACAAACAACCCTGCTAGATACACAAGTCAACAATTGTTCTGCAAATTTCAAACAAACCTTGCAAAAAAACAATACTTATTTAGGAAAAGTCAGGACATTTCAGGTTTCAAGAATGTTATGTAAGGTGTTTTGTTCCAATATCAAAATTGGTCAAATTTAAACTATTTAAAGGTTAAATTGCTAACCTAATTATAAGTGGCAAGTCATTTTTTTTTTATTATTCTTATTGCGTACATACACACAGATTAAAGACTGTTTATTGTCACTGTGAAGGCCTACAGACTGTCGGTGGACAGTAGACAATAGAGCCCATTGCAGTTCAGCACGCACACTGTTAGGTATCTTTTTAAACAGTTTTAATTAAATTTTAGATGTGTTTTGGCAACATGGGTTGCCAGGTCAGACTCAAGACTGAGGTCAGCCATTCTCTTAATTGTTCACGAGCTTGGGGGCTCCCTAGTGGCCGCGGGGCCCAAAGCAGCTGCTTAGTTCGTATATAGGGAGGGCCTGCTGTTAGTTAATTTATTGTAAAGATACATCTTCAGTAGGGAATGCTGATAAATTTATTTTAGCTTAATAAGTTAACTGTCATCTGTGAACCAGAGGATTGCGTAAAAATGGTACTAGCAGTTATTAGTATAGCCCCAATAACATACATTACCTCATACATACAGCTTTATATCATGCAAACAGATGTGTTTAAATAAGAAAAATTGTATGTAAAAAAAACATGTTGATTCTTTCTACTTGCTTTCCAAAAAATGCCATTACAAGATCTTTATGGAAGGAGCATCTGTGTGAATAAAGATGGACGATGTCTCTCCACTTCCTCCGACTATAAAAAAAAAATGAAGCCAAAATATCTCCGTCAGGCTCAGCTGTCATTCATGATGTTTCATCCCTGGTTTGAATGCAGCTTCACATAATTAATTAAATCCAAACTTGTTTAAAGAAAATGAACACTTGAATATACACCAGTAGGATAAGACTCACCAAAAATCTCAAATTAGATCTTCTTTATCTGTGTTTTGAGCCTTTTGCCATCTGTAGCTGACACGCTAAACCCTCCCTTTAGCAAAATTTTGCAAATGCTTGCGCAAATGTTTCTTTGGTTAAATTTAGGCACAAAATGATATGGTTATGTTTCGAAAATGACTGGTTTCACAGTCAGTGGACTTTCAAATGGGACATAAATGTTGTTTTTTGGGTGAAAGTGTCAACCTGACCTCCTACCCCTTCTTCACTTTGGAATTTAGCACTATGGCAACTGTTGTCTGTTGGTGTCTGAATCAGCTGTATTGCCATAAATTTAAGGAGTTCTCAAGTCATCCATCTTTATATACTGTGCAGTCCGTGGTCATTAGGTGATGGAAACACTACAACTGTTGTCCATAGGGGCTTCCAGAACCAGCTGAAAATTAAAGTTCATTGTAGCTGCTTTTAGCTTTTAAAATAATGTTGTTTAAATCATAGAATACAGAACAAAAGAGCTCCAGATTTATGCTAAAAACTAGTAAATGGAATAATCACTACTACTTCTGCAAGCGGCTGCATTTGTATTAAGAAAAAAACCCTCAAAAGTTTGACACTGCAGTTTAATGGTCGAGCTGCTATTGTTAAAATTGTTAAAACTAATTCGGTCTTTAGAGCTCTCATGAAGTGTAGGAGTTCCTTTTACAGTATGTTCCTCAAGACTCAGTTCAAGAGTTATTTTGTAGAGAATTCAACATTTGACAAGACTTGTGTGTTTAAAAAAAAAAAAGAAGGTTTATTTCAGTTTGGTGCAATCATGTTTGGCTTCTCTCCTCTTGTTTCTCCTCTACTTTCCCCTTCAGTTCTCTCTGCTTTCAGAGGTCCGAGGCCTGGTTACCCCACAGGAACTGGAGCATTTTGACGCATTGGTGCTGCGTCGAGAAATTCAGGCCCTCAAGGCGCGACAGGGGACAGCCGGAGCTTCTGCGCTCCAACCAGACTCTCTGTCCATGGTGTCGTACCCAGACACCCTGACGTCTTCTTCAGCCAGCTTTATGACCAACACCACCCTCAGCTCTGCGCGGGTAGGCTTCCATTTGTTTCATGTGTACGGTTAGATGAGATGAGGAGTCTCTTTTTTCATTGTTCATTTGAAGATACAAATATGTGGATATTCTGTGTAGAAAATGTGTAGTTTAGCACCTTCTGCCTTAAAAAAAAAAAAAAATGCTTTCTACATTAGGGTGGTAATTTTGATGCTCACACCTGAGTTTTGCTGTTTTATTTGGCTGATCTGCCTCAGTGTCTCTCTGTCTTGATTGGGATTGGTTCCGTATCTGTCTGTCTGCTAAGTCTTCTTGTCTTTGTGTGTGTGTGTGTGTATGGGTCTGTGTGAGAAGCAGAGTGGGCACTGGTATATTTCCTTGGATTATAGCAGGTTCTGCTGCAGAAAAGATGTGTGAACAAAATTGGGCTGAACAATGACACGTTTCAGTGCCTCCTGTTGAGATCAGCTGAAAAGACTTTGATAGGTTGTGTTTTTCTTCCACCTCAACAGGAAAGACTGCTCTGGCTGATAGATATGATGGAGGTAGGAGCGATACTGAAAGTGATGAGTGCTTTTCAGTGCAAACCCTCACAAGCACTATGCACATTACACAAGGAGATGTAAAGTTCTGTTGGCTGATGTGTAGCAGACAAACATGCATGCAGTCAGATTTTTGCCTTGGTTTGTGGTTTTGAAATTTGCTTGCAGTTTATTTCCTCTTACAGTGTGACTATGCAACACTTTTGTGGAGAGGAAAGATGGTGAAAACAGCAGTGTGTTCATTCTAAAGCGTTCAATTTTTCAAAATGCATTTTCAGAAGAATTTAATCAGCATGCCTTATTTGTAAATAACATTCATTTGTAAATCAGCTATTACATATATTTTGATAGGTACTGCGTGGTTATTATTTTAAACATTGGGCAATATAATGGCTAAAGAATAATGAAATGGGCCACATTTAAATTGGATTTGTAGAGGCTTTGCTTTCATTCTCCAATACTGTCTGATCGACATGGGTACAACGTCAGGCTGGCAGGCTGGGCACAACTTTTACCTGCTTTCATTTCCTCATTATAGACTAAGTGCATTCATGAATAAACTAAAGTTTCTGTCCTAGGTTGTTGCTAGTTGCCACTCTTAGGAAAAAAGAATGCTATCTTGTTGCTGTGACTGGAGACTAAAGGCCAAATCCACAAAAGGATTTATGCTTTTGTGCTGGAAAACAAATGTGCAAATTAGGGGAAAGAAAAGTAGTATGCATCCAAAAAGCACACGCTAGGGTGATTTGCAGCTGAAATGAATGCAAACTGCATAACCACACAGACAGCGTCACAGGTATTAAGGAATATTCCAAAATTTGGTGCAAAATTGCCCCTTCAATTAAGGGTCGTTGCAAATGGTATCTAATTCACAAAAGCCAGCGCAAACACAAACTGCCACAATACAATTTAATGCCGGCGACATCCATGTATTAAATTGGCACAATCTTTTTCTCTTTCCACTTACTTCAGTGACACTGGTGGTAACCGTGGCACATATATAAGGGCTGTCATTGTGATAATTATTGCAGTGTAGAGTAAAGGGTGCCGAATGTTTCCAGCTATATGCTGTGTTCTGTTTTACAAGGGAATTGTTGAGTTTCTGTATATTCAACAGTATGCACTAAAACTGCTCTGCTATATGAAACTTGTCTTGTGATAATGTTTTTTTTTAATTCTTTTATTCTTCTAAATAAAAGTGCCTTCACTATTCACTAATATGCTGTGTTTTGTCTCTGCAATAATTCCACATTTTTTACTTGTAACATCCATCCATCCATCTTCTACCGTTTATCCTGTTAGGGATCCCGGGGGGAGGGGGGGCTGGAGCCTATCTCAGCATCTTTGGGCGATGGCAGGGACACTCTGGACAAGTTGCCCATTGCAGTTCATGCTCACATAGAGAGACAAACACCCATCCACACTCACATTCAAACCTACGGGCAATTTAGAGTGACCAATTAACCTAACCCCCAGTTTGTACGTTTTTGGATTGTGGGAGGAAGCTGGAGTAGCCGGAGAGAACCCACGCAGGCACAGGGAGAACATGCAAACTCCGCGCAGACAAGCCCTGACCCGGAATTGAACCCAGGACCTTCTTGCTGTGAGGCGACAGCGCTAACCACAGCACCACTGTGCCGCCCTTACTTGTAACAATTGTATATGAATAAATTGAATAGTATAATAGTATTAAATAATGTTAAGTGTAATGTTTTATATACATTCAAAGTGGCTGTGTCCCATGATGTGACCTAAAGAGTCAAGACCATGGACATCTCCACTCTAAGACATAAAGGTTGGGACATACTAAAAGATTTAGAACCAGAGTCACCTCTGCACAAAACCGTTTGTTTTTTTCTGGATGCAGTAACAGTTGTATCATAAAAAGTTGTATCATGCATGTAATATACTATATATGTATACGGACTTAAAGTTTTTTAAGAGTGCGCCCACACACACTAACTACCACTGTCATGTCTACTGCGATCTTGGCACAAAGCCACTAATTTATTGCCACATGGCTATGTTGCAATTACCGGCACAAATTGCATTCAAAAGCCAAACTCTGAGTGTGTTTGCACCAGCATACAATTAGTGCAAATTATTTTGTGGATAAGGTGATTGTGGGCACTAATTCTGCACAAATCGTGACGCTTTTAGTGGGCACAATCAGTTCTTAGTGTATCTGGCCCTAAGAAAATGATGTGGAGAAGCTGCATGGGGAGCATGTTAATTTATTTATTTATTAAAGCAGCAGTGTCTACAAAGAGTGTTAAGTCTAGTGAAAGATGTTATATACACACTATTTTTTTCCTTTTTTTAAAAAAAAATGTTTGTGTTTGCAGGATGTTTTATGCCCATAAATACAGGTGCATATACACATTACACCATTAAAAATGTGCTTTTGCCAGACTTGCCCCGAGTGAATTGATTACTACAGCTCAATGCTTCTCCACCACAGAAAAATGTATTAACTTGCTATTTAAAGCGTTTTTGCCCTTTAGAGAAACCTCCAAAGCATGCCAGACTATTTTTTAAAACATTTTTAGCTGATTTAGTCGCCCACCGCTCAGTTTATTCTTCATGCACACATACACAGAACAGTGGAGATAAGCTGTTGACTGGTTGAAGATTTTCCTACCAAATGTTCCATCTTATTCAGATGCTGTCTTTTTGCCTTCACCTCAGAGAAGCAACATCTATATTGACATAAATGGGGGTATGGATGTGTGTGTCTGTCTGTATTCCTGTATTCCTATTGTTGCTGTATTGGGCCTATGAGTTACTGCTGACACTGCTGTGTTAAGCAGATTAGAGAGCTGGGTGAGTCTGGGACAAAAACAACCCTGGATTTCAGAACCACACTCAAAAAAGGGGAATATACATACTAATGAATGTCAGTACACATACTGCATCATGGACACACAAACACACATTCACACATTTCAATGATTCTGCAGAACTACACATTATATTTTCTTTATTAGATCATTGCTACTAATGTGTGTGTATGTCAACTATAGTGTGGTTGACATACACTTTGATTTACCATAACTTTAACTGCTTCTTTAACTGTTACTTACACATATGTTCAAATCATTGACTTAAGAAACGTTGAAAGCGGTGTCGCCACTTCCTCCCGTTGTATAAAATTGAAGCCAAAATATCCAGGATATTAGCACTGCCATCTTCCACAGGAGACGTCATTGGAGCAAGAGTCATTATGGTAGAGCCTGGGAAGCTCAGCTGCAGTATCAAATTCCCACCCATACAGCCACACACCCAATTGCAAGCAGTGCTTAGCTGTGTATCTTGATGCTTCAACCTGCTTGTATAACATCAAATAAACAATTAAAATGAGACTGACGGTAAAAATGAATGTAAACCTACCTATAACAAAGAGCATGTTTAGGAAGAATTTTATTGAGAAAAACCTTGAGCTTTTAGAGCAGCCCAAGTTCTGCCTAAAATAATAAAAGAGGTGGGGCTTAGAACCTATATTGCACACAGCCATTAGGGGCCGATTGAAGTGCCTTGGCTTCATGTCCATCTTTAAATACAGTCTATGGTTCAAACAGACTAAACATTACAGCTAGAGTACAATGCTGTAAAGCACTGCTAATTGTTCTGATGAAGAATAATTTACTGTAATAAATATATATATGGTTCCAGGATTATGCTCTAACTTTTTGCAGATCCATGTAGCCAAATGCAGTGCAGTGTAATAAGTCTTGTTTTAGGTGTCAGTGCTGACATCTTCCTAAATCAATCACCTGTACAGTACATAATCACTTATTGCATATAGTGCTTTTACATTGTAAACATGTAACATCTGCTATCCTTTCCTGTTCCTCATTAGTCATTTAATGCAGCTGATACAGTTATACAAAATGAACCAGAGCTTTAAGTTTATCCTAGCTTCTGTCTAGATAGCTTATTTGTCTTTAAAGGTGTTCTCTATATCGGTGCTTTAAGTTTAGACCTGTCAGACTGCAAGTATAACATGTTTTCCACAGGGGCACACAGGGACACTGTTCCCGGATTGTAAGCGGCCCTGGCATCCAGGCGTAACAGAGCATATCACAGTTGTCAGACTTGCTAAAGTATGGTGCGAGAGTTGGGATGTGCTCGTCTCTCTTTTGGGAGGTGTAACACAGGCTGAATCTATTGTTTGTACACAGCACACCATTGGTGCAATCTGAGAATTGTCTCGTTTGATCCTGGGAACATAGAACAGCGTCTTTCACCAGAAGGAAACATCACACTACTTCCTGCATTCCTTGACATTGGGTGTAAATCGCACTCTGCACAAACACTGTAAATGGGAAGAGTAGATGAGCACAATCATTATTTGATGCAGACACAGCATGCTCTGAGTGCTTGCAGAGCAGGGCTGCATCTCGGGCACATAGAAAGTCAATTGACTCTCGTGATAAATAAATTGTCTGTAAGTGCTCCCCATGCAGCAACGAGGGGTAATTAAGATGAATTGATGAGGTCTTTGTTTTGGTATAGTGGCAGAGTTAAATGAGAGGCAGCATTTCTCTGAACCCGCCTCCTCTCCTCTCAAATCACTCTCAGATCTGTCACAAATGACATCCTCCCCACCACACCGGTGGGATTGGGCTGCTACACCCTGCTTTGAACTGAGCTGATGGGTCTTCATTGATTTCACAGTATGTGTGTTTAGCTTGTTGAAGAAGAAATGATAGCTCTGTGTGTGCATGTACATGTTTCATTCTCTCCCCTTCCTTTCAAACTTTGAGATTAGCACACAAGTGCAAACAGACTTTGAGGTTTTTCCACTTTTTTGTAGGAGAAGTGGAACATCCATCAAATCTAATTTGGCATGGGTTTTGGGAAAACGCATCTATGTTTAACATTCCTCTCCCTTATTTTAATCACTCTCTTCCTCCTCCTCCCTCTCTTTCTTCTTTAAATCCACCTCTTTTCCTTTCCTGCGTTTCTCAGAATGACAGTTTGGCGGAAAGTAATGAGGATGTTCCCTTGGACGGCCTGAACACGTTGCTGACCGATGTCTCTCTGGTGAGCTTGGCGACAGGCAGGCATGCACAGCCCCTGCTTTGGCCTCATACAGATGGAAGCTACAGTGGGTAAAGTGAGAAGGGAAGGGTAGAAGAGGTAGGGACAGATGTGTGGCTGATGTGCAGGCTATGACTAAGGTGGGATGGATATAGAAAGACAGAGTAGCGCTTTCTTCAATTTTTCTGAGCTGGTCACTGTACTGTATGTCACCTGGCAATTCTTCTCCTTCCTCTCCATCAAAAAGTTTACAGTCATAGTTAAAATAAATAGATACCAGTATTCAAAGCAATGCAAGAGGTCTGATGTATTGTATGAGACAAACTACCTACCTGCAACTCAAACCATACCTCATTGTTTTAGTTTTTTCTGCTCATTTTATGTTTCCATGCAGCAGTGAGTCACTCATGTCTCAGTGTTAAATGTTGGTCATTCCACAGTTGAGTTGGTTTTTAACACTCTTGAAACACAGGATACCGGCGGAAGCAAGCGGCAAAGCGTTCAACGCCATGTGGATCCCTTAAATGTCTCACAGCTGCTTTTACTGTTACTAAAACTGCTGGAGTGGTTAAATATGCATTTAGTTAATAGTTTTATTTAATGTTTTGCCTTTTACAGTTTGAGGGTTCTTTTTAAAGTCCTTCAGTTACTGTAGTTGTTAAACAAACTTTGATCTTTAAAATCCTTATTTATTCCCCGTTAGATGTAAGAACTAGGTTTTTTTTCTTGAAAATATTTTTCATCCAAATAAAAAAAATATGAAAAATTCTAATTTACTTCTGAGAGCATTTTGTCACAGAGTGCTTACATAATTAAAAATCCAAAAGTTGTACTAGCATATGTTTCCTGGACAAATAAAACCGAACATTCTGTCGAGGTATGTAAGAAATGGTGTGTAGCCACGCAGCAGAGTTTGAGTCCATACAAGTAAAATAAGAATAATAATTCCTCAATAACACCACAATATTAAAACTAAAAGTATTCATGCAACTTTATAATATTGCACTCACTTCTCTTTCATTTATGCAAACAAAAATATCAGAGTAATTGGAGTATCTGTAAATTTTTTCAGCTCCGTGACAACTATTGTTCAACTACATTTTATATTTCAGCATACTGAAGCATAAAACATTTTTCACCCCTAATCAATGATCAATCAATCAATAATCAATCGATATATGCTCTCACTTTAGGATGATGTACTATCCTTGACAGCTGACCCCCCCCCCTCCTTCAAGCCTCCGCCCCCTCCTGGGGTGCAGAGGCGTCAAAGTAAACAAGAACAGCTCAACAAATGCACCTCGTCTGAATCCTCCCACTCAGGCCTTTACTTCACTGCCCCCACCTCTCACAAACGCAGCAGAGGGCCAGGATACCACCCCGCCTCGCCCTCAATGCACTACAAACGAGAGCCCCTTCAGGACCCCTCTTGGGAATACGCAGCCATCAAAAAGACAGATACCTCGGCACCCTCCAAGAAAGAACAGATAAAAGATGCTCAGTTGCCTATGGTCACCCAGCACAACATCAGCCCTTTCCCAAGGGTCCAATCCCCCAGCAGAGGCCCCATACCCACTGCCCGGTCCCCCACACCTCCTCCTCCACCACCCCTCCCTGCTCCTCCTCCGCCCCCTTCTCTGCCCATTAAGCCGGTGTCCTTGTCCAAAGCCTCCCCTGGCTCATCTCCTGGCTCCAAACAGCAGTTTGTTACAGTGGAGGTTCACCAGCCCAACGCCGAGCCTGATGTCAATGAGGTGCGGCCGCTGCCCCAAGCTCGAGGTGAGGAACAGAGGAACAAGGGGAGGGAGGATTTTAATTTATTATTCTAGATTATTAACCAATTTGTGAGAAATTTTAATTTTTAATTGATTATTGATTCAAGAATATCTTCAATCTTTAATTAAAACACCTCCAATGAAAATGATGCATTGGAGCTGTCCATGTGTTCATTCACTCAGCATATATATGCAGCATAGAAGCTCTGAAATACAGAATGCAATATTTACCACCAGACTATGCTTTAACATCATTATGCCTGTTGTGGTTATGAAACACTCAAATTAGATATGGCAATTGGGATTTATTTGCTGAAACTGGTAGACTCTGCCAACTGTCAGTCTAATAAAATGAATAAATATGTGGTTTCATTTAAAATGATGATGTGTATAAGTATGTCCAATTATTCTTAAATAAATTACCCGGAACACTGTGTACTACTGCTACTGCAGTACACTAATCATCTTGAGCTTTTAATCTTGTCTTAAAAAGCTGATTTGTTTTTGCAGTTAATGTGAAAATATGTTAAGCCAAGGAAGATATCCATTTGCTTAAATATTCCAGTACATTTAAGAAGGCCCTTCAAGTTGAAAAGAATGGATTCCCTTTAGACTGTAAGATTGAAATTCTTATCTCTGTTTCTGCCTGTTCACTCTCAGGTGGCACGCTGTCTCAGCTGTCAGACAGCGGCCAGACTCTCAGTGAGGACAGCGGGGTGGACATAGCTGAGTCAGGACACGTCGGCAAAAACAGCAGCTCCAATTCCTCACACACATGCCACCCCCAAGAGACGCAGGGGGACAACCCCTCTAAGCCGGTGAGGGAGTGATGCTGAATGCTGGATGAGTGGATTAATTCCTGCCCTCCCTCAGAGGAATGAGAAATGTATTCAGTTAATGCAGGCGTGTGTGTGCTTCTTTATGATCAGTCTGAGTTTGACTTGATTTTCCACAGGTGTGACATATTGAAAATGAAGTACAGTTTTTGGAAGGTCAGGAATTTGAATTTAATTTCATATTTTGAAAGTGAATGTAAAGAAATGCTGTAGGGACTAAAGGTAAATTAACAGTTAGGGGAACTAGATGATCAATTTTAGGTTAAGGTTAGTTGCAAGGTAGATAATACATTATTATGTGCATCCTCACAATAATGGAAACGTAAATATGTGTGCATCCCCCCTGATAAACAGACCAAGAGATGATGAATTATTGTGCTGTATTGCTGATTGTCCCATGGAATCCTGCTCTCAATCCTAACTGTGATCTTTTCTCTCCTTCTTTTTGATCACATGTGTTGTTTCCTTTGTTTCACTCAGTTGTTTGTGTCTTGCTCATAACATCCACTGAATCACATGCTTCACAATTTCTTTCATCATTCACTGCAGTGTAGATTAATGAAACCCTGAAATCGCTCTCTGCTTCTTATTGATTGATGGAAGGAATTACAAATAAGGTTGGGAGTAGTATGATTGTTTATGGTTGTTTATGGAGATGGCTGTTATATATAATGTCTATTTCAGGGTGGAATTATTAAGCTGAATCAACCCACCACATTGTCTCGTGACGGAAAAGGCTCTGTTTGTTCCTGAGTATGAAGCACGACTGCTGAAAAGAGAAAAAAAAAGTTCTCACAAAAAATTCCTTACATTAATTTAGCATTATAGTTTATTGCATTGTTAAGAGGTGCAGTCAGTGAGTGTCCTGGTTTGCTGTCCATTTACTAGGATTACTATGAACCACTGTAATTTGGCTGAAAAGGCAGGATCCAGACTACATATCATTGTTCAGGCAGAAGGCAATTTAAAGTGCTTTAATGGGAGATAGAAACACCCACAACACATTTAACCCCAACCCCTAAAAAAAACAAAAAAAAAAAACGATAAAAAAGCTCAAAGCAAAAAACAAGCTGATGAACATTACTAAAATAAAATTGTTAAAGAGACAATACAAACAAAATAATTGTTATAAATTAAAAATTAGTTATGTATTTAATTAATTGTAAAGCCATTGTAAATGATATTTAACCTGTGTTCGTAGCTTCTAACAAACACTCTAATAAATCCTTGGTGCAATGCCTGCCCAGAACCAATTAACATACAAAAAGTTATTGAGGTGAGGAGCTGGTACAGTGGGACTTCTGACAGCTAATGAAACATATTTTTCTCATGAGGTAGTGGAGACAAAGTCAGTGCGTTAACAAAGCGTTAATTTAAAAACATGTCCGCTGAGTGTTTAGCAAGTTCTTATAACAACTGTACAGGAATTAATATGCAGATTGCAAAATAATAAAGGGTGTGCAATGTCATGACAACAAGTTTCATAAATATGCTTAAATAATGTCCTTACATTATAACTTGAGCTCCTCTCTCCCCCCCCCTACTCACCCTGCCAGCCGGGGCTGCTGGAACCCACGTCGACGCTAGTGAGGGTGAAAAAGAATGCCAGCACCCTGGGTATTGCTATTGAAGGGGGAGCCAACACTCGCCAGCCATTGCCACGAATTGTCACAATACAAGTAAGTCAGGAAAAACAAAAATGTTTAAAATAATACCCTGACCCAGACCTCTACTCTTATTAACACTCAATCAGCTTCAGTTTGATGAACATTCTCCTGGTGTTTTTACCTAGGTTTATCATAACTTCAGCACTCTGTTTGATTCCTCTGTGCTTTGATTCTCGGTGACAGTACCACACAGGTGGGATTTTATATTGATTATGATTAAAGATTTTATATAGATTCACACTACAGCTGAACTCGCACTGAGATTCCTGGTATCTGTGTGGAATTTGGTCTCTCAAGATGACTGCAACATGTGGACTACATGAAAAGGCATAACTGTCTGGAGAGAAGCAATTTACTGCAATACTTTACAAGTATGAGGCACATTTTTTGTCTCAACAAGTTATACTACATGTGCACTGAACAGGAATCCAACTAAATGGCTGGACGTCATCATGCTAGTGTTTGTAATTTCACTCCCTGAATATCAAATATTCACCTGCAGTGTTCTGTAAAATGTAAAATTCTGTAAAATTGCGGGATATGGTTAAGGCACACGCGATACACTGAACTCGACACAGAAGAAAATGTACATCTATTCCTGGACTGACTTTAATTCGGCACAGTGATACAGACAGAATGTAGCTTCCTCACAGAAATTCTAACAAAATATATACAGTATATACATTTTTTAATTGTTTTTGGCACATTGGCGCCAGCAAATTTAGTAAATATGACAGTAGACATCTGTAGAACTGATGTCTGTCAAATCTCACACCAAAACAATCTAGTAGGATAAATAGCATTATAAGCAAGAGGAGAAACATGTGTTTTTAACTTTGGTGTGAACTGTCCATTTAAATTTGTAGGCAAGGCAGCTTTATTTGTACAGCTAACTTCACACACAGAAGCTTTTTGAAGTGTTTACATACAAAAGGCAAAGAAACATGAAGAATATTAAAAAGATAAAACATGTACAAATAAAACCAGAATAATATCAGTAAAGACAAAAATACAGTATTCTTAAAATTGAAATACATGAAAACATTGTTAAAAAATATTAAAATGAAGAATATAATATAATGTTCGGTTGTGATCCAAGGTTCTACCAGTTTACTGCTTCCTGAAGATCTGAGAACCCTGGTTGGTTTGTATTCTTCAGGGAGATTACAGATATATTTAGATCTCATACTACTGAGTGCTTTGTAAACCAGCAGTAGAACTTCTGTGAGTAACTGGTAAATGGTGTAAAGACTGAAGAAGAGGGGTGATGTGCTTTCTTGGCAAAACTCTTTCAGAAGCATATGAGCTATAGCTGTCAAATGCTGTAAAGACCTTTAGTCCAACCTGTTGGAGATGAAAGCATGAAGAAGCTCTAAATCTTGTCTGGACAAAAGACCTCTAAGTCTTGCTGTTTGTTTGAGGTGATTAAATGCTGATGTTGTTATGGCTTTGTTGTAACCAGTGAACCTCAGGTCTGAGTTGATTAATGCTTAAAGATCTCTGACTTGAGTTCTAGAGTTGTAGTATGTAAGACTAGAGTTTTTGTTCTTATGTCTTGTCCCCGCTAATGGATTTTTTTTCTAACCTGATACTTTTTCACCTCTGTTAAAACAAAAAAATCCTGTCCACATGTTCTTTCTTTTGCTAGATATATCCGTACACACAGGCAACAACAGGTATGCCTGATCAGAAACATTTATGTCATACCTCCAAGGTGCTAAAGAGAACCCAAACGCAATAGGTGATTCCTTTGTGTGGACAGATGATGTTAAAACAAAGCATAGCCATAGTTGCAATTGTTTCTCGTAGATGCTCATTACAGTGATACATATGCGTGAATTGAGTTGTAACACATATGTATTTAAGCCACTTTAGAGAGCTTTTAAAAACATAGAGGAAACATAGAGGAAAATATTTTGTTTTGCATAATATCTGTCTTAGGGCCAGATACAGATACAGAATAGATTGCCTCTGCTAATAATAGTGCCATGATTTGCGTACAATTAGCGGCCGCAATCTGCGCTCTTCTAGGACCTTATCCACAAAAGAATTTGCACTAATTATATGCTGGCACAAACACAGCCACAGTTTGGCTGCTTAAAGCAACATAGCCATGTGGCAATAAAGTCCTGGCTTTGCGCCAAAATCACAGTGGACACGACAATGACAGAGTCAAAGAGTACTTGTTTTCAGACACCTGTTTGAAAATGATTCATGTATTGATTGATTGTGTCTGAATGGTAAGACACCTCCTGATGGTGGGCACCCTGCATGGCAGCCCCCAGCGTCCGCCATCAGTTTGTGTGTGTGTGTGTGTATGTGTTTTATTCATGACACAACTGTGACTGCATCAAGGACAAAATAAATGAGTTTGTGTGGAGATGTCCATAGCCTTAACTCTTTAGATCAATATAAAGCCCACTGCGATGTATCACTGAGGCCAGTGAATTGCATTTCAGGGCAAGAAGTTGAGTTGTATTGATTCCTCTGGGTTTTATTGATCTATTCATTTTTGTTTTTGAAGCAATCTGCATATAGTGGATGACCTGCTTATCTACTGATACATAGCCACAGTGAGTGTATGTAAAATTATTCACATTATATAATACTATTCACAGTACTTAGACACAGTTGTCTTCAAAATATGTGGAATTGTTGCGGAGATGTACGTAGCCCCTGAAGTCCTGCAAAGTGGTATTTCTTTTATCTTGTGCACACAAGATAATTATTTTGTCAAGTCAGTGACACTGTCTACAAGAAGTTCTTCCTTCTGCTGAGCTTGTTGTCCTTCAGTATGCGTAGCAAATGGTTTCTGCTCATGACTATCCCGTGTCAAGCAATATGCTTTATCAGTCATACCGAGGTGAAAGTAAAATGTGATTAGCTGATATGTCTCCATTTTATGTTATCCATGTGCACACAAGTTATTATCTTATGGGCATAATAACGTGTGTGCACAAGATTAAAAAAAAAACTTTTCGGGGCTTAAAGGGCTTGGTAGACACAAAAACACAGCATATTACTGAATATTGAAGGGACATTTATTTAGTACCAAGCCAAAATAAAGTTATCACGATACAAGTTTGGTATAGAGCAGGTTTAGACCATAACCCTCTCTTGAATATAGCTTATAGAAAGCCGACATTTACCTTACAAAAGGAATTGCAGAACAGAACACTGCAGATACAGTGTGCAACTACTTGTTTCTGGCTGGTTCTTGTCTGGCCCTTGGCAGATCAGTGGCAGGCCCTGGGACAGCCCCGGGCAATAATGAGATTCCCTTTGTGGAATAATGAACTCAGAGACGAATGGTAACATCCCTCAGCACGGGGTGTGGCAAACGTGTTGCAATGCTTTATCTGCCTACCAGGGGAGCAGTGACATGAAGCCTCCTCCGTTAAATATCATTGCGTTTGAGCGGATTAATATAATTTTGGTTAAAAAAAAACGTAAAACCATTTTCTTTTCTTTCCCATTTAAATATGTTAATGGGCTTGGAAAATCACTGAGAAGTGTTTTTTTTCTTTTTCTAATGAAAATATATTAATTTGTTTATTTGTTTTCCTCTTATTGAGGGTTGGGTGGTGGAGTCAGTCCCCCTTTCTCTCCTAATAAGAGCCCGTCCGCTCTGCCCATTTGTGGGCAGATGGAGACTCGTTCGGACTGTGCAGACTGGCATGTTTGCCAACATTTGACCCCCTCCTACCACAAAGGTCAATTTGTTGTCATATTTGATATTTAATATACATTTTAGAAGAGGCCATCTATGTCCACATGGAGAAACCCTCTCTAAACGGGGGTGGTGGACTAAGACACCATTTGTCTGCTACCTACATTGCTGTCTTGGGAGCCCTCCCCAGGCGGTTTAACCCCCACACACACCTGGGGCCATGTGAACCCAAGGTGTCACACGGAACCAGGGGTGAGGGGCAAACACTCTCGAGTGATTCACACCCGGGCTCTTGTGACCTTAACGACTCACACGATGCCTAGCCAGACGACTGCACCCCCGAGGCTGTTGCTTTCTAAACACATCCTCCTTCTTGGTGATTGTCTCACCAACAAAGAGGCTGTTGGTTTCAAAACACGTCTTCTTTGTTGGTGATTGTCTCACCAACAAAGGAGGCTGTTGGTTTCAAAACACATCCTCTTTGTTGGTGATTGGTGATTGTCTCTACCCACTCGGGGTTAAATACCTGGGTTTCCCGCACTGAACCTCAGAACTGAAGAAGGCTTTCGGATGAGAGGCGAAACGTCTTCAAACAAGAATTATGATAAAGTCCAGTTGCTTCCTACTAAACACTCCGAGATCAAGATGACCTGGATGACTGAGAACCTTCACGGACATTTTAGAAGAAATTTTTAAGAAATCTATTAGTTATTATTTATTTAAGAAAAGTTGCAGTGTCTGTGTTGTTTTAAGATACTTAATTTTCATGATGTTTTTTAACTCATTAAAAAAGGTTGGTTTTTTTTATCCATTTCATGTCCTAAACATGATTTAAGCTGAAAGCTGTGCGTCACTGTAAAGAAAGCCCCATTTAGTGGTGATTCCCTGAAAATGAATGAATGGGCGTGTCTACAGTGGGATATAGGCATACCCCAGAAGAAGGAAGGTGAACTCCAGTGGCTGGGAACCGGATTAAAACTGACTAGCAGCCGGTTGGCAGTCAGCTGGGAGTGGCACTTTCAATTGGCAGCATGAGTACAACAGTCGCCACACATTCCTTCAAAAAAATCCCTTCTTGTGACAGACTATATAAATTGCCACTGTTACCGGCATTACATTTCACCTATTTAACTGCCTGTGGCAGTTAGCGCTGGGCTTTCAGAATTAGATGCTATTTGCAACAGGCCTTATGTGCATAGGGAGCAGGCGATTTTGTGCAGAATTTTTAAATATTGCCAAGTTTACACGCATGCAAATGGTACAGGCGCACCCTGGATGCTATCTGCGTGGTGGTGCAGTGTGTGTCCATTTCAGGTGCAAATTACCTGTAGCACGTGCTTTGTGAATTGCACGCTGTTTTATTTTCCTTTAACTTGCACCACTTTACTGCACATAAGTTGCACAATTCTTTTGTGGACTTGGCTGTATGTGTGGACCGGACTTTAGTATGTACTAGATTTAGAAAGGCGGTCAATGAGTGAAACAACTTCAAAAGCCCCTTGGGGACAGAATTGAGCTGACAAGTTTACCACTCACTTCTTTGTGATGTCGAAAATAAACCGAATTTATGTAGCACCTTTTCCAAGCAATGTTACAAAGTTTTTAACAAAAGAACAAAATGTGAATAAATTAACTAAAATGATCAATTAAAAGGAAAATTAAAGCTACATAACTAAAATATAAATTGAACATGTCATTCAACCAGAATTTAATCCTGGAAATGATAAAAATTGAAAAATTCTGGAAGGTGTCCTGACTGCACAGAGTGAAATCCAAATGCCAACAGTTTGGGAAGAAGCTAGTCACCTCTAAAGAAAACTATGTCAGCATACACACATATCTGTCTGCCATGGTAATATGCAAGTGAATCAAGCCTTGAATTATTAGCACCACATTATCTGTAGCAGCAATCACTTCCTAACCACAGAGAACCAGATAGTTACAATTTAAAGATCAGAGCAGCAAGCTCCTGCAGGCTACATTCCACGCCCCATTCAAAGCAGCCTCTCAGTCTCCTGCTCCGCAGAGTTGGTGATTGAAATTAAAAAAAAAGTTTTGCTGGTTGCGAGGGGATAGATTTAAAAGGATTGGAAATAAGCATAGTCAGAATCAGCGTGCATTGGAAGAAAGGACAGAGAGACTGAGGGAGGGATGAGAAATATGTGAGAGGACAGGGCGAATGAAGTTTTGTACAGATGTAGAAGTGAGGGTCTGGTGGTGTGGGTAGCTTGTTTTGTCACAAACAAATGTGTTGTTTTGGGGGTTTTTTTATCTTAAACTGCCGTTGCTCCAAGATTTGTTCATTTTACCAATCCCCCATCAAGAGGATTTCTAATTATCTTCCTTTTTAAATGTATCTGAATCTCACCTTCAACGAGTTAATAAGCAACTTGATTGGGAACCTAACAATTAAAAGACAGCTGATTCCAGAGAAAATTACTGCTGTTTCTTTCTGTGATGCCAGTGCAGTTGCTTGAAACAGAGTTAAAATTCTTGTCACAAGCTCACTATTAAAGTTCATTAAAACCATTTTGGTGAATAGATTGAAACCTTTATCAGGTTAGAGTTATTGCTGGATCTTTTATTACCACTCCAATTTTTTTTTTCTTTTAATTTGGGATTCTCAGATTTCATCCTTCAATTTTTGTTTGCTGAGGTGCAGACCCTATCAATCACAATGCAGGCAAAGCCATAAGTTACATGACACCATTGCTACATCCCTGAACAATAACAGCGTAAAGCCTTAGGGATATTAAGAGACATTGATAATGCGGCAGCCTCAAGGTGATGAGACTTTCTGCACTTCCAGCTTTAAAGGTGAAGAAGTGAACAGCGAAAACTTTGAATTGTCACTGGAGAACAGCTAACTCAATGGCATTAGGCCCCTGAGCAAGGCACACAACCTTAGTACTCTTCCAGGTCATGACCAAAAACCAGCGTGATGAATTTGCTCTGAATACTTTTCTGGCTTTTTCATGAGGGCATCTTATTAAAGTGCATACAATAAGGTATCTCTTCAGATTCGAAGCACAGTGGAGCCATGATAAAAACAAACTTGCTATCTCTGTGGCCTCAGTCATTCCTGCCAGGGATGAAGTACAGATGAGTAAGCTGCTGCCAGGCCAACTGGCTGTGTGAGTCCCCATCACCCTTCCGGAAGCAACAGTCTTTTACCCTTATCTTCCCATCAGCTCCACCAGCTTGGTGTAATTGTCATAGGCTCAGTAAATAGGAGATGCAATGATGCAGTTCTGCTTTTGAAGGTACTGCAGGTGTTTTTAGGCTTGCAAGCCGAACATAATGAGGTCGGCTCAGGGTTGGGAGAAGGGGAACATGGAACTGGTACACAGAAAGTGGAAGCTGTAATTTATTTTTTGCAGGTGTCTTTGAGGAGAATCATTAAGTAGATTGAATGTGTGTATTATATTGCCTTATTAAACAACAATATTGATATACAAAAGACAAAGCAACACTATTGTTCATTGAGTTTGTGTCCAGCAGATGAATGTATCACTAATATTAACTCCTCTATAGTTCAACTGATAAATGCACTTCTCTTCGCCAGCTGGTTGTGTTTTCTGTCTGCTAAGAACCTGGAAGATAGACTAATATTTTTTATATATGGCAACTTATTTTATTGCTGTCGTGTTTTGGAGCTAGGCAGAACAGAAAATGGCTCACTGTTAGTGCATGTGGTGTGAAAGGGATACATCAACATGCACAGCCATCAACTGACCTGCAGGTGTGAGGTTTGAAATCCATACTACTACAGATTACATAAAAAAAACAATACTTGTTGGAGTGTCACCTAATGCTGGCAATCGACATAAATCATCCAGGGCAGATGTCTAAATTTAATGTTTAATGAAAGTAATTTAGAGGAGAATTGTTCTTGACAGCAATTAAAAATTGGAGGGTGCTGAGGGATCACTCTTCTTGTGTCTGTCCTCTGTCTCTGTGACCTTATCAGAAAAGCAGATCATTTGACCAAATATGACTTTTTATTCAGAGCTGCCTTAGAGAAGCAGCAGATTTGTTGTTTGGGTTAGGTTTTCTTTTTGTTCAGCACACTCATTCAAAGCTGCAAAACACCAGTGATATTACCGACACACATACTTTATATTGTTAATTTTATATCTGAATATCTGCCCTTGAGTTGGGCTGTGACAGCATGATTTTGCACACAGAGGCCTCAGACAGTTATTTCAAACAGAAGCTAACCATCACCTCTCATCATCTCAGACTGTGGTTGGGGATAGTGAGATTGATGACGTTCAAAGATTGACTGGGTCTTTTTGGGAAGAGATTGGCTGTTTCTTTTAGATTGCTTGTGTTTTTTCCTCTGAGGAGCCCAGACTTTGGTTGTACGTATTTCATCCCGTGTCTCTGCTGTATATTGTGCTTATATTTCCCCAGTGTGTGCAAAGCCAAGGAAATATATTGTTCACATTGCTGTTTTTCCTGCAAGTTAGTAAAGATTTGCTGAGGCTAAAATGTGATACTGAGCATTAAATTTAGTGCCTATGAATTGATAGTATAATAGCAAAGAGCAGAAACCTGTAATCCCATAAAAAATGGGACACTTATTTCAACCAACCAATACACAGAGGTGAAACATAACCTTGGTGGAGGCTGTATTTACGGTATGACAAGTCAGTGTAAACAGAAACCAAACTATAACTAAAAGGCAACAAAGAAACTTTTTTTTATCCTTGGTCAGGACCAAATAAGCCAATCAATTTTATCCAAATGTATTCGTATTAAAGCATAACATTTTTTTTCAACTATCTGTACATGACTTGTACAACCCAGGAATCATGTTTGTTTCAAAAACAAGGTGAACGTTAAATAAATCATTTGTACATTCAGCTATTTACCAAGGCCTGTTTATTATGTTTCTACTTTGTTCTTACTCTGATTGCAAAACAAACTTTCATACTCTTTCACATCTTTCTGTCTCTCTCTCAGAGGGGAGGCTCAGCTCATAACTGCGGCCAGCTGAAGGTGGGTCAGGTGATCCTGGAGATAAATGGGGTTTCCCTGAGGGGCCGCGAGCACAGGGATGCCGCACGCATCATCGCTGAGGCCTTCAAGACCAAAGAGAGGGACTACGTGGACTTCCTGGTGACCGAGTTTAATGTGGCGCTATAGCTTAGTGGGGCCAGAGAGAGGACGATGACAAGGGCCGCGCTGAGTGGAGACAGCGTGAGGGGAAAAACCTCTAATGGCACAACTCTTTTCTTTAGACTTGAAAGAAACACGAACTCCTCCCTGAGCCCTTCTCTCTCTCAAACCCAATCCTGAGTCATACTCCAAGTTACAAGCTTCTGTTGCCTCTTTTTGATGTGTTACCTGCCCACTGTGACACCATATGCACTAAAATGGAAAGCTATAAAACCTTTACCTTATATTCCTCTCAATGTTAAAATGTGGATTTCCAACCATTTTGAAACCCACTGGAGTTTCCCATAATGCTCCTGCAGCCTTTTTTTAATTTATTTTTTGCTTTTATTGGAGAGACAAGTGAACATCTGAGACTGTTTTTTGCTCAACTGTGCAGGATTGGATTAGTATTTGTAAAAATGAACAGATAGATCTGTATGTAGATACAGAGGCATATATAATGTACACAAAAATATATATGAAATATGAA
>KV751320.1:14238592-14255823 GCA_001698575.1 Mola mola | reverse complement strand
GATGACACCTGTCCTGTAGACACATCTTGGTACTGCTCCAGCCTTCTCTTTGACTTGATATTACAGGAGGGAAGAATGATGGAGGGGAGCGATGGAGGCCACTAGCAATCCCATTAATGACACTCCGAGGCCTTGGCTCTCATACGTCAGCACAGACGCTGACCTGCTGTTGACGTACCAAGCTGTTTGCCCCCCCGACACACCTGAACCACTGCCTGCCCACAAACTTGTTAGCAGCACACATTGATTTTGTTGCTGTCCCTTTTCCCACCTAGTGACACTTTTCAGCTGCCCCCTTTTGCTTTGCTGTGAGTTTGTCCGTCCATCTGTTTGACTACACAGTTTAATGCGGAGTGTTGTTGTACAATGACATGTTATTTATAAGGAAAGTGTGTTTAATTTTTCAATAAAGATAACTATACAGAAAGTAGCACAGTGTCTGCCTTTTTGTGTGATTTTTCAAGTAGTAAATGTAAATATTGGGGTTGTTACAGCTCACATAAATGGTCAGAAGTATGTGGACATTACTATCCATATGATGAATGGATGTTTATACAGTTATCCTGGTCTTCTAGGCTCTAAAATCGCACAAAATGCATCTTTTTTTCACTTATGGAGAATTAAGCATTCATTCCATGCTGTGGTAATCTGCTACATACTCAGGCATTACTTTGAATTTACTTTTTTACTTTTACTTTTTGAATACTTTTTGATTTTGTGTCTTTCGTAAACATCAGATTTTTTTTGTGATTCAGTGTTGTCTTTCATTATCAATTGTTGGTACATGACATCATCATTTATATTTTAGATAAGCATAAGAGTCACTGGTTATTTGCATCATGGCAAGGGACAAATAAACAAAAGGAGAAAACGTGGTATGTGTCCAAACATGGTCCCAGAGAGGAGATTTAGGTTTCTTTCCAGCATCTATCTTGTTGAGCATGTTCTCATATTGATGTTTCTGTTATATTCACCAATTCTTTTAAATCTATGAGTTTGGGAATTTTCCAGTGATTAAGGATTGTCCCAGAAGCTGTTATGTCTACTGTGACCCCCTAAAATTCATTATTTGAAATTTGGAGTACCTGTGTTTTATGTCATATTAGAGGTAATATTGCCTCTACTGAATAGACCTTTTCAAAGCAGCTGTTTTGGCAAGAAATAACTGGATAAACACAGGTGCTACAAACGTTGCTAATGAATTCAATATAGCAACTGTGTTGCTCTTTGTAATTGCCCTTATGTTTACCAGAGATGAATTGTTAATATGGCCTGCAGAAAAAGGTCTATGACCCAATTACGCTGGACTTGTATCCCCAAAAATTGGAACATATATATTCCTGTATGCAATGAAGATATTTGCCTGTCTCCTTTCAGTATTTCCAGCACAAATTATTATTTAATTAACCCATTCTGTGTAACCTTGACAGTGTCATGTAATTAAATACGCCCATATGTAATTTCTGGGCCTATACCGATATATAAAGCAACACTTTTGCTGATAACCACTACCACTATCTATACCCTGCTAGAGTAACCCAAGGCAAATTGGCCCCGGGTGAAGAACCAGACTAATTACGGTTCAGAAATACTCCTATGATGATGAGTATAAGGGACTGGGGAAGGGGTCTGTAGGTGAGTGTCTGGTGGCCACGCCTTTGCCCATAGGGTCCGGTTGGGCTCAGCCCAAAAGGGAAACATGGGTCCGTCCACAAGTGGGCCCACCACCATCAGGAGGAGCCATAATGTTATGTGGATCAGTTCGCCGTCAAAGGCAGAGGCCTTGACGATCCGATCCCCAGTTGCTGTAGCTGGCTATTGGAATGGCATGGAACATTACCCCTCTGGTGTGGTAGGACCCTGAGCTTGTGGGAAATTTGATAGATACCAGCTAAATATAGTCGGACTCACTTCAACAGCTCCAATTCAGGAACCAGTCTTCTCGAGAGGGGTTAGACTCTTTTCTTTGCCGGTGTTGTTACGGGTGAGAGGCAGAGAGCAGGTGTGGGCTCCCCAGTTCTCAGCAAGTGTGATGGAGTTTACGCCGGTGAACGAAAGGGTTGCTTCCCTGCGCCTTGGGGAACAGGTCCTGACTATGGTTTATGCCTATGCGCCAGTACCCCACCTTTTGTCCTTGGAATGGGTGCTGGACGTGCCCCTACTGTGGACTCCATTGTCCTATTGGAAGACTTCAATGCTCACGTGGGCAGTGACAGCGAAACTTGGGAGGGTGTAATTGGGAGGAACAGCCTGCCTGATCTGAACACGAGCTGTGTTGTTTTTTTGTGCTAGCTGCAGTATTTCCATTGCTAACAATATGTTCAACCATAAGAGTTTCCATTAGTGCATCTTGCACTAGGACTAACTAAGTCAACAGTCAATGATTGACTTTGAAGTCGTATCATCTGATCTGCGGTCATATGTGATGGACACTCCGATTAAGAGAGGAGCAGAGCTGTCAATTGATCACCACCTGGTGGTTAGTTGGATCAGGTGGTGGGGGAAGATGCCTGACTGACCGGGCAGGCCCATGTATAGTGAGGGTCTGCTGGGAGCATCTGGCTGAGGACCGTGTCAAAATGGTCTTCAACTACCACCTCTGGCACAGTTTCAACCACATCCCAGAGGTGATGGGGGACATCGAATCCGAGTGGGCATATTTCTGTGCCACCATTGTTGAGTCGGTTGTTCAAAGCTGTGGTAGCAAGATTGCTGGTGCTAGTCGTGGTGGTAATCCCAGAATCCACTGGTGGACACCAGAGGGGAAAGGGCAGTCAAGCTGAAGAAGGAGACCTACAAGGCATGGCTGGCTTGTAGGTCAGTTAGCAAACACCTACCGGCAGACCAAGAAACCTGTGGCTTGGGTGGTTGCGGAGGCAAAAACCCAGGTGTGGGACGACTTTTGGTGAGCCTGTGGAACAAGACTTCCAGTGGGCCCTCTTCAGTGCAGGAGGGCAGCTGCTGACCTTAATTGAGAGTATAATCATGCAGAGGAAGGAATCCTCTAAAGATCTCATCAATTCTACCAATATGCATTCCGTGGACGAGGCAGAGCCAGAGGATTCCGGGGTGGGCTCTCTCATCACCGCGGTCAAAGTCGAAGAAGGCTTATGACCTTGTCCCTCGAGGTGTCCTTTGGGGTGTGCTACGGAAATATGGAAATATTAATATGGAAATATTATTACTGGCCAGTTGATCTCTGTATTGCCGGAGCCAGAGCTTGGTTTGCCTTGCCGGCAGTAAGTCAGACTCCTTCCCAGTTAGGGTTGGTCTCCGCCAAGGCTGCCCTCAAATCAAATCAAATCAAATTATAATTGTATTGCCCAAAATCACAATTTACACATTATCTCACCGGGCTTTGACAAACTGTACAGACGTGACACCCTCTGCCCTTAGACCCTCAAACCGGGTGCCGAAAAACTTAAAAAACCCTAAACAGGACAAATTCGAAACCTCAGGAAGAACTACAGAGGAGGGAACCTTCTTCCTAGGATGGACAGATGTGTTATAGATGTCACTTGTACAGAACCCAACAACATGACAATAATAATTTACTAAGAATGTTTGAGTTCATATGAGTCTATAAATCCATATATATTTGGGTATAGTATGTTGGTCCAGAAGTCATCATAATTCATGGGCTAGGCTGCGCAATCCAGCCTAGGATCCAAGTCACAGGATCTCCTGTCCTAACTTGAGCAGCAGGCATCAGGCACAACCACAGCAGTAGCTCCCACCGCGACCTAGAAAGACCTTCAGGATGATAAAGCACAAGCTTGGGGAAGAAGTAAAGTTAGTATAAGGACATGGACATTTAGAGGAGCAGAGATGAAGTCAGAGTCAAAGGGGGCAGAGAAGAGAGCTCAATGTATCATGGAGTGTTCCCCCAGCAACCTAAGCCTATAGCAGAATAACTAAGGGCTAGATAGGCCAGCCCTAACTATAAGCTTTATCAAAAAGGAAGGTTTTAAGTCTACTCTTAAAATCAGAGTGTGTTTGACTCCTGTACCGAGACTCTGATCTTAGTTCTAGTCAGTACACATGCTGCTTTATTCTGGATTAACTGAAGAGTCTTTAAAATCTTATTACGGCATAATGAGTCTCTAATGTCTTATTGGGCCCAGCACAATTATTTCAGTTTTGTCAGAGTTTGAAAATAAAAAGTTATGAGACATCCAGTTTTTAGTGTCCTTAAGACATGTCTGAAGATTAGCTAACTAATGGGTTTCATCTCACTTCATTGATAAGTAGAATTGTGTGTCACCTGCATAGCAATGAATATGTATGGATTGCTTTCAAATAGCATTACCTAAAGGAAGCATATATAGAGTGAATAGTATTGGTCCAAGCACAGAACCTTGTGGGACTCTGTTACTAAACTTGTCAAATCTAGATGATTCATCATTAACATGAACAAAATTATATCTATCAGATAAGTAGAACTTTTACCAGTGCTCTTTCTGTGCTGTGACACTTTCTAAAACCTGACTGGAATTCTTCAAATAGACTACTATCCTGAAAAAAAGCCACATAGTTGTTTAGCTACTGCTTTCTCTAGAATCTTTGAAAGAAAGGTGAGGTTGGATAGTGGTCTATAGTTGGCTAGAAGTTCTGGATCCAGGGTAGGTTTATTTAGAAGCGGTTTAATTACAGCTTCTTTAAAAGACTGGGGCGCATAACCTGTTACAAGGGATAGATTGATTATATTCAGTAGCTGAGTGCTAACTAAGTAAAATGTCTTTGAGCAGCCTAGTAGTTATGGGGTCTAGTACACAGGTTGACGATTTAGATGAAGATAATGTTGTCGTAGTTCATGAAGGTCAATTGGATGCAAATTTTTCAAACACATATCAGTTGCTAAACTGGAATCTGTGAGGTGTAAGATATTTTCTCGGATAAGTATAATTTTGTTATTGAAGAATTCATAAAATCATTACAGGTGAGGGCTCTAGGAATGCATTTTTCAATACAATGATGGCTCTCAGTCCGCCTGGCTACAGTGCTGAAAAGGATCCTGGGCCTATTCTTGTTTTCTTCTATTAATGCTGAATAGTAATCTTTTCTTGCACGGCAAAGGGTCTTCCTGTATACTTTAAGGCTATCCTGCCAGGCCAGGCATGACTCTTCCAGTTTAGTGGAACGCCATTTCCTTTCAAGTTTATGAGTTTTCTGTTTTAGCTTGCAAGTACTAAGATTATACCATGGAGCTAGTCTCTTGAGTGTTTTTGCTTTGGCACAGTAGAATCGAGTGAAGCACATAGAGAGCTGGCAGTGCAATCAGCAAGCTGATCAAGCTGGGAGGGGCTAGAATTAAGATATGACTCCTCTGTTAGATTGGGATATTGCACAGAATTTATTGCAGAGGGAATAATTTAGTTTAATTTTATCACTGGTATCTAGGCGGAGGGAGTCAAGTTCAATGGCCTCCGGATTCCGTCTCTGCTTTGCAGATGACTTGATGGTCCTGTTTTGATATCTCTCTGATATATTTATTTTGTTTTATAAGCCTAATGATGACTTCCTTCCCATGCATGGACATGTCCTTAGACTTCATATTGAAAGCTCCAGTCAACCAGCTGTCAAATGCCAAATCCACATCTAAAATCAGCTTCAGACCTTTGGTCTGCTTCATTTGACTTGAAGTAACAAAAGAACGAACCACACCTGACCATGAAACTGTTAGTCCGTGAATTGTTCAAATATTTTCAAGACCTGAAAATGAAGGTATTCTGCATAAAATGGCATTAATTCCTAAATGGCAATTGCCATATTTTTGTGAAACCTCTTGAATTAAACATGAAAATCTGCACTTTGATCACATGTTAATTGTTTACTTTCAAATTCTTTGTGGAAGAGTATATAGGCAAAATGATAAAAACTGCTGCTCTCCAAATACTTCTGGACCTAACTGCATATTATCTTAAATTGATAGTTACCCTAACAGAACCTCTATGATACTCCACAGATAGCTCTAAATAATCTAGAATTACATTTCATTCTCTTATTTGCGGATATTTCCAAAACTTACACTTTTCCCACAGATACTCTATATACTATTATATAATAGATACTCTCACTATAGCAGCATTTGACAGGAACACACCCACTTCACACAAGTCACCAATGTTAGGTATCCTGTACCACTGCGTCTGAGAGATTTTTGACCCTCTTCTATATCATCATGTCAGAGCCTCTGTGTACAAAGCCAGCGCCATCTACAAGTGGTTTTCACAGTTTGGCACAAAAGAACTTGGCCAGCCTGTACAGACCCTTACACATTTAGGATGAACTGGAACTTCAACTATAGACCTGCAGCAATGGCCAAGCTCCAACATCTTGTGGAAAGTTCTTAAAGAACAGTCGAGTGTCAACATAGTGTAGCTTTTTGTACGGTGAAAAGTGCACATATGTTTTGTTCATATGCAGAGTTGTGTCAAGGTTGTTATAGTCTTAATGTAAACTGACCCACTTTTCTTTCACTGCCAGAGCAAACATGCAAAGGCGGAAACAAAACACACTTATCCAGAATACAGCAGATGCTATCAGGTTCAACAAAAGCACAGCGGTTATATCGTAAGAGAAAATAACACAGCTGAATAGCTCCATTTTCCAAACAACTTATGTTGTTTAGGGTCACTGCTCAAACCTTTTCTATTACCCTCTGTGAGAGAGGCAGGGTCAACACCCTGTCCTGTGGTGAATTGTTTTGTTTTTAAATTGTCCTGTTTGTGCTCTCTGTGTTTTGAGAATTGTGAAACCCCGTGAGGTAAATTATTACTTTTTTTTTATGTTGAGGAAATAAAATTGATTCCATTTCATTTGTGGGACATTTTCTGTTTACAGCTTCTCAAACAAGACTCTGTTTCATAAATTTAGGATACTACTGTTTTGGATGCTCTTTCAAAATTGTAATCGCCACACAAGTGTCAGAGATTATTAGATAATGAAAATAGGAATTCCCTGTGGCCTTCAATTCAAATTTATTTAAACTGCATGTGGTCCACTTGGCTCATTTTGATGTTCAGATGATTAAAAATTAGCATGTCACCAATTTGTGGTTTGGTGCATTTGAATTCATTTGAATTAGTTTAGTATTTTTCACACTTCTGATATGTATTCTTCCTGGGTAAGGAGGGTTTCCAGCCCTGTCTTACTCATACCTGCTAGAGTAAATAAACTGCCAAATAGCATTCAACCGTTTATTCTTTAATGAAGGTAAAGTCTGTAAATAATTTGCAGTTAAATAAGTTAATTTGAGTTAAGTATTAGCATATAATTTAATTGTATTTTTTAAAAAAACAGGACAAAAAATACATAAAAATGGGGGTAATAATGTGTAGGCTTAAAATAATTGGAGGAGATCATAAAATTTACATCATACCACATATGCTATGCTTGAAAGACATGTGGGCAGATAAATAGTACAAATACATGTTAGACTATTATCTACACTAAGCATCACAAAACTTCAACATGGGACTGTGACATTTAATTTGTTATTGTACAGCATAGAGGTGTGGTGTAATAATTTAATTGCCCCTGAGATGACATTTATTACTTTATTCTCACTTGTTCTGTAACAGAGCAATATTATATGACATACTTTGCTAGGAGAGAAAACCTTACTATTCAGGGTGACTTTTACTACAACTTTACCTGAATTACACATCCATTTATTGTCTTTTTCCTTTGTAGATTAAATGGTTTGAGTTAGTATGTAAATTGAATCCCATATTCAAATACTTGAATGATGTTCTGTGTCATCTGGATCACAGTACTTTGGACATCTTGACCAGCGTGTTACAGATGCCAAAAAAAATCTGTTTTTCAAACATTAAAGTCAGGCGCAATTGCTGAATTTTATGGGCAAAAATCAGCTGCCATATAAACTTTTCTATTCTGAAAAATGTCTTAAAGATTTCCGCTTAAAATAATGAATTAATTTCTTTGTAGGTTTTCAAAATATGTGTATATCAGTAAAAAACAACAAAAAAAATGGTAACGATGAGTAATGTGCCTTTAAAAGTTGGCTGATATATTTGTTAAGAAATGCTGCCCTCTTGTGGTCTTCTATTGAAACCGCAGCTATACATGTTTTGTTTCGCTAAGTTACGCCCCTGAGCATTCTTACAACCAATGAGCACTCAGTCTGTCTCCAGTAGTGGGCATACTTTTTTTTCTTTGGCCTGATATTTGGCTACCAGGAAACACAGCAGTAATAAACCTTAAAAATTAAAAGATTAGGTTTGGACATAAAGTTAAAAGAGGCGGCACTCGGGTCAGAGTTACTCTGAGAAAAGGTAAGATTTATAGGGGCTCTGATGGAAGCAACTATTAGGCCTATAATGCCAAACTTCGGGCTAAAATTTCCCACGACAGCAGTACGTTTGCTACTGGTAACGACTCAACCGTCCAAAATCAGTAATACGCACACATTTTAGCCTTTTAATATCAAAAAAGCCTTAAAACGACTTCGCTGGCAGACATTGAGGGATGTGACTCTTTCGGAGCTAAGGTACAAACACTACATAACTGATAAACGTCTTAATTTGAGATGTATTTTAATACAAGGTTTATAGTAAGTGTTGGTAACGAGGACCAACTTTAAAAACGTGCACTTGCTGTTAGTTAACTTAACGTTAAAGTTACTGACATAAATTTAAGCTTGACGTCAGCCCGCAGTTGGTAGAAGTCAAATAAGTCTGAAAGCTTCGTGAGTTTGTAGGCTTTTTTTGAGGGGAAACCTCAGTGAGCTGTTGGTGCTGGTTTGTTGTGGTTTGTCATGGTGACAGTCGTTCATTTTGGTGGATTCAAGGCGACCGACTGCTGCTGGTGAGCTGTGTACCGTCACATTCCTGATAATGTCGCCTGCTGACTAGACCAAATTAAATGTGTACATGCAGCTTCTGAGGCGAGTGTGAGAGGTTATGTTGCTGATACACCTGTTTTCTGTTGAACCTGAGGTTGTCCACTAAAGACGCTTTTTGCTGTGTGCTCCTCAGCCCACCAGTCTGACTGGTTGGACCTGGGTCACAGTTTTTAGTACTTGTGGGTTGTTGAGCAAGATTTGCTTAAGTTGTTCTTCAGCTTTGGTGTTGCGAACCTTGAGAATATGTGTGAACACGTGCTGTAAGAATAATGGTAGTATTTCCCTTGAAGTTGATTCATTTATTGCATATGTTTTTAATGAACTGTGACACTGCTAAAAACAGCATTGCAAAAAGAATGGAAGTGTCAAGGAATGTGATGTTTAGAGGAAGATTTTCTCATTTTTGATGAAGGACTGAGAGAGCCCTCTAATAATTAATGGACATATATAACATCCTTTATACTCAAGGTACTTGTCACATTGTTCCAGTATTGCAGTAGCAGTAGTGTTTTGATTAGTTTTTTTAAAATCAAGGTTGCCGCTAACACTGTTATTATCTATTAATGTGTTTATTACTTCTGCCAAGGAGGCAGTGTGTTGGTTTTGTTTATTTGTTTTGGGTTTTTTTTGTCTTTTAGCAGGCTACTGTTTCCAGTTTTTATTATATTAATTTACTTTGGAATTTATAGGTCAAAGATCAAGGTCAGGAAAATTTACCAAAATTCCTAAAATTCCCATTTGACATTAGATGAAACTTCAAACAATTCTACAACAGCAAAACGTAAACCAATCAGCTTCTGACTTACACTACCCAGTATTTATGGTGTCAATATTTAATCCAAACTTAAGGTAAAATAAGTTAGTTTTGTCAAAATTGCTACAGTATATCTAAAGCTTCACTGAGCAGAATCATTCCAAATTTCAACTGATGCATCTTTATTGTTAGTTTTGCTTAAAAAAAAAAAAAAAAAAGAATCACAGTTAAATTTTCAAAATATAACTTTTTCAATACACAGATATTTGTAAAATCTAAATTTAATGGATGTGCAAAAAAAAAAGTAAAAACAAATCTACCTTAAACAGCTGTGAATTTAAAAGGGTTACAGTACTTGTAATTAGTATATATGTTTTTTTTCTTTTTCTCCTGTTAGTGAATATTGGGCCTTGGCAGTGGTATGTGCTCTCTGAGTGCTTGTTTTAATTGATCGATCAATTAGCTGTGTAGAAAAAAGTTGACATTAAAAAATACAAAGAGCCAAAGTTATTAGAATTGCAAAGACGATCAATTTAAAATCATCCATAGCAAAGAAAGAGTACTCAATCATTCCAGGAGTGTGTTAAACAATAGTAAGTACACTTTGAGTCAGTCCTTGGCTCTCTCTGTGCCTCCTAAGGAGATTAGCTGTCATATTGTAGGCACTAGGCCATCCCAACAAACAGCTGACTGTAGCTCAAGTGCTCTTCTGTACCTGTCCAGCCTACAGTCTGAGCATGCCTGACTGTCAGCTGATTACAGCCGTGCTGCTGTCTGCGATGACCGGAACTCGCCTCGCTCTCTGCATGTATACTTACAACCATGTTTACAATTGGTGAAGCCCCCTGTGAGGGCTTTAAAGCAGCCTAATTCCCCCCCATCTGCCAGCTGAGATAAATCCTTAGTTGCCCTGAGAATGAACACGGAGCGTGAGCAGAGCAGCAGGTGAGGTTTTTCTTTGTGTTCTTGCCGAGAGATGCTCAGAATTCCAACGATTATGGAACCTGGAAAGTGTTTTGATTAGATTTCACCAGAAGACTGTTGCTCTCTGTTTTCCTTCTGTGTTTGTTGTAGATCTAGTGACCACATGCATCGTGTCTGTGTGTGAGTCGCCAATATTTTACCATCCAAAACTGAATTAGTTTTGTAAAAGATGGTAGAGCTGCTAAGTGACAGAAGTATTCAGAACTTTGTTTAAAAAAAATATTCACATGTCTTGAGTTTTACAGAAGTTAAAGGGTTGCACGATTATATGCAGCCCTTTAATGAAATATTAGCAAGATGCCTACATATTTTTAAAACTATGTTCTATATTTAACTGTTTAAAAATAAATGTGACTTTTCACACCATGAAAAACGTACATTGTATATATAAATATTAAATTGTAGAGGTGGATTGTAAGAAAGTATCGGACAATTTGGAGAAAACTCCACAGTACTTATCTTGACTTTCTCTTTCTTTCTACAGTTGTTACAGAGAGATTAGATTGTACTTTATTCTCCATTACAGTTCTTTGACAACTCTAATTACAAATTATTTTATACATTTTTATATATAAAACAGCTAAATAGTTTACCAAATATGATGGTTTGTGAAGAACTAAACTACTGTGTATTAATTGGACTTTTGTTTGCTAATCATGAATTATATGCTTCAGTTTCCTTACCTGGTACAATGGACACTATCGTGGTTTACTGGGACACAGTGGAATAGAATGGAGATATGCCAAAAATCCCACTAACACTCACTAACATCTGGCTTTTCAGTGCAATATGAATTATCAGGTATTGATTGAAACTGGCTTGGCTCAGCCTCTAACGTTAGTCTTGGGGTTTCGGGTTAACGAGCGACCGTGTTAACTGGTGACTTTCAGCTGAATGCGTCTGTACTTTTCATAGTTACAAAAGATGTTAAAAACAGGAAGAGATGAAATAGTTGTCCTTGTGAATGCCTCTTTTTGAGTTTTTCATTGCAAAACATACCTGAGTCATCTTTAGAGCATTATTTGAGGACTGTTTCTCATTAAAGACGATGTAAACAAGAGAAGATCAAGTTGCTCTTCCTGTACATGTGAAGTTGTATCTCTCTAGTTAAATTTCCAAATAAACATGTTTGTTTTTGTAAATATGTATTGTCTATAAAAACCACTCAGCCTCCTGAAGCATACAAGATGAATAACTGAATAAATCTGAAAAATCTGGCATTTGAACCAACACAACCATGGAGAAAATGCACTCCTACGCCCACTTTAAGTAAATAGTAGGAGCAGGGGAGTCAGCTAGATCAACTTGTGACCACTCCCCATGCACTAAGCATTCTGATTGGTTTTCAAAAGAGAAAGAACCAAATGTTTTTTTGATGTAATCACATGGAAATGACAATTTATGAAGATCAGTCGCTACACATTAGACCAAAATTTCAGATTTCTTTCTTCTAGAGGTCCCTTATTCACATGGCTATTAGACCGTATAATTTCATCAAGTACACATGATAATGCAATACATTAAATGCAAAAATGTGTGTGCCATAAAAGCGTATATAACATTCATTTTTCTTTTAAAGGTATTTAAACTATATTTTCATTCATTTTTTCCTTATATATATTTTTTCTATTATGGCACTGCTGTGACCTGTGAATTTCTTTGATCATATATAACATTAAAGACATAATTTAATGACATAGGGAAGTGTATAGTATAAATAACCACCACTGTGTACAAAAATCTACAGGACGAGGTAAGTATATTAACTTTGATTCTGGCTTTCTTCCGCACTTTATCGCCCCAGGAGATAAAAGTAAAAGCCAACAAAAAGAAATGCAACATTTACATTACCTTGAATAAAAATACAGATGTGTCTGGGTGTAAACAGCTAGTACTTCAAAGATGACCAGGGTATGTTTTGTAATGAAAAACTACAAATGAGGCATTCCAAGGACAACTATGTATTCTCTTCATGTTTGTAACATTTTTACGCGTTGTAACTACAACAGCCACTCGCGTTCAGCTGAAAGTCACTAGTTAACAGGGTCACCCATTAATCTGAAACACCGGGTGTACATGCTGTTTCCATAAGATGGCTGGCTGCTTTTATGTAGATAAAGCCCTATTTACATTGCCTTTTCAAGGTGGCTTTCGTGTGCTGTGCTTCCTGGGGCGGAATCAAAGCTGCATCAGAGACAAATCAGTGTTTGTGTAAATGGGGAAGCCGACTAGCCATCCATCATTGTGTTCCGCTGTCGTGCTCTTTTGACTCCACTACCCCATTTCTCTAGATGCCGGTCGAGAGCAGCTTTAAGAGCAGGCTTACATCTGATGCAATTTTGATACCATCTCAGGAGGTGGATCAGAGGCAAATCAAAACTGACCCCCGACACCGCCTCTGCAACTTTTATACTGACAGTTAGGTAGAGAAAAGGCTTTGCAAAAGGGGCCTGTGTTTATTGATTAGGTGTGCAAAGAAGCTTATAGTCATAATATGAAAGATGTTCCCCTGTGTAGGGTTCTAACTGACTGTTTTTTAGGTTGGAGTGAAGCACTGTAACAGTATGTTAAGGCTTGTTAAAGATGTTTTATTATGCAGCTACTGCTCATGTTGTGGTGTTTCCATAGGGAGTGTTACAGCTCTAGACAAATCCACTGGGTACCTGAACTAGCTGAATTAGCAGTCCAATCTAAGCTCTTTTACATACTGCTTACAATATGTTTGTCTTACCCTGGAAACCTGTTTAAGTGCTGCATCTCAAACAAGAAGTAGGACAAAATTAAGCATCAATACTACTACCTTTGTGGACAATAAACTATACACTGATTATTCTAAGGTTACATATACACAATGCTTTTTGGATTAAGGCGATTACAGGCTATCTTAAACATAGTTGTGAAGAATGAACAGAATAAATAACATGTTTGCAAATAAAATTTTATACCCTGGACCTTTAACGCTTCTCATTGTATTTAACTGTTAGTTAATGAGCATTACTGTGTTAACTTATGTTAATAGTGTGGTTAGAAATTTAAATAAGTACCTTAGTTAACATGAGGACTGTCAGTAAGTGATTAGATTACACATTATTTAACTGTTAGTTAATGCTTGTTACTGCATTAACTAATGCTAATTAGCGTACCCTTATTATAAAGTGATACATTTTTTACCCAATTTAATTAATTTTATCGACAGTTTGATTTAAAAAAAAAAAATAAAAATATATAGATCAGTAGCGCCAGATGTTGCTTCCACGTCGTGGACTAGATGGGGCTGAGTCATTTGACTACCCAGGCAGTAGTATGTTTTCAAGGCTACAGTACATGAACATACACAGTGGGAAAAGTATTTGCTGAATTTAAAAAAAAAATAGATTAAAAAAATAAAACCTGAGATTCTGTTGGTTCTGAATGTCAAATTAATTTTTGATTAATTTCCCAGACCTACAGATTAAATTGGGTATAAAAATGGATTTGATAGTTGCTTGATGAGTCTTTCTTGTCCATGTCTATTTTTCTTGTTAAGTAGGACTGCACAATTTGGTCAACAAAGCAAATTTCATTACATTTTTGATAGATATTGTGATTATTATTTGCTCAAGTTTGTACCAAATCCCAAGCCTGTTTTCTTAAATCTGAAGCTCACTGCATCTCTGCAGGACAACACTAATTCATTTGTTATACTGTTTTCTCACTTTTTACTCTTAGCAAATAATTGATGCTTCTTGTGATATGGATATTACCCTTATCCATAATGTGATTTCAGTTATTTTCCGATTAACTGTACATGTCTATTGTTCAGCCTATTTCTTCCCCCTGTGAGATATTTAACAGCTGATTCTATTTTGTGTCTCAGAAACTGCATCCAAAGAAATCTCTTCCTCAAGGCTGAAGACTGAGCCTTAATTCCCTCTTGGCTGTGCTTGGACTTTTTGAATCTTCCTGACATGACCTAGTGTTTGTAGACCTCTCTAGCCATGGCAGTGAAAGTGGACCTCACTGCAAAGCCCAGTCAACAAGAAAAGATGCAGAATATTCCTGTGCCTGGCTGATACATTAACCAAGGTCACATTTGAGCCCTGAAGGAGGCAAGAATTGGCTGAAAAGTGAATGGAGACGCAAAAGAGTTGTACAGAAAGCGTTGTTTTCTGGACCCCTGCCCCAATCCATACCTCACCCACAAGCTCTTTACTATCTGAGGATGTGTGGGAAGATGAGGATGAAGAACAGGCACAGAAAGATGATGACTTTGTCAGTCAGATGGACGAGAATGGTATCATCGGACTGTCAGAGATACTAGAGGGTTTGAAGTTGGGGGGTACTTGTAATGCAGAATTTCATCCAAACCATGGACCTCTCACCCCAGAGGACACAGATCTATCACCTGAGGAGCTGAGTTTCAATGCAAGTGAGTATCTGTCCCAACTGAACCACTAGGATGGGATGTACAAATATGTCACCATGTGAGTTTTTAAGTATGGTTTATTTTCTTTAAATTTGACTGAAATGTCTCTCAGCAACTTTTAATGTACTGGTTCCCCTGCTGAAGGACCATGTAACTCATTTTGCATGTTTGAGCTCAAGAACTAGCACTTACTAGGTTACATTTTACTCATTTTGTAAATCAGCACATACAAGTTTTTTGGGTTTTTTTGTACAAGTTTATCCCACCAGCAGTTCTACCAAGATTTTCAAATAAACTGATTATAAATGCCAGAAAATGAAAAATGCTCTTTATTTTAAGACAAACAAAAGATGCAAATCCTCAAAAATGACAGGTTGGAAGAATAGAAACTTTCTGTTTGCTTGAACATATACAAGCAAACAATTATTTAGTTATCATAATGTCAAATTTACTATTTTTTTTCACAGTGACCATCAACAGTAATTACTGTATGTTGTGTTGAGTTTTTCATTATGACATAATGCTGTGCTAATTATGTCTCTGGGGTACAGTAGGGCAGCAACAATTATTTCCATGCTCAATTCATCTGTCAATCATTATCTCCTTAATCATTTAGAAGTTGAGTCTATTGCAATGTGTAATAAAATGGTGATTTTTTTTTTCCAAAGCCCAAAGTCCACTTAAATGTCCACAACCCAAACCTATTCATTTTTCTGTCATAGAAGACTAAAAAAAATTGAAAATATTCACTTTCCAAACAAGATTCTGAATTTTTTTTTGAAAAAAAACAATTAGTCAATTATTAAATTACTTCTCAGGTAATTTAACAGGTAATGCCTAATAAATTATTTGATTACTCATTGCAGCCAGTGTTATCTGTTACAATTTGAATCGCTAGGTAAAAAAATGACATTAATATTCATACACACAAGTTTAAAAAGGTATCAGTGGCTCATGGTTCGACAAAATGATTAACATTATTCTACCATTCATACTATATTATAAACCTATTTTATTTGCTTTTACAACTCTCACGTGGTTAAAACTACTTGTAACATGCCAGCAATTTATGGTAAGCACCAACAAAGTCTTCTGTTTCAGCAGATGGATCTAATAAAGTCTTTGTTCAAACTCCAGATGCACAGTCATTATTCTATAAAGTGATACTTTAACATCTAACTGAATTAACAACAGGCAAACTTGATTTTGATCTCTTTGTGTATGTAGCAGGTAATGACTTGATTGGCAGCTTAAAGACTCAGACAATGGATGAGGATGAGAGTCAGAGGAAAGAAGAGCAAGGGATCGGATGCTTCCCCGAGAGGAACAAATATTTGGAAATGGCAGAGGAGGAGAGAGACGTAGAACTGGGGGAGAGGATTAACGGGAAGCAAATAAAAAGAGAACACTGGAGCACATCCAAAAAAACTATGACTAGAAACGGTTTGACTGAGGAAGACACTGAGTTGATGAATTCTACACAGTCTTGTAGCACTCAGCTGCTAGTCATTGAACCCCCTGGAGACTCCAATCGACACTGCCCAATATTCCAGCCTGCCTCACCTGCCACAGACTCCGTTTTACCTCACCTTCTCCTCACTTCTGAGGAAATAGCTGCTCCAGGGATTGAAACTGAAACTATTCCAGACTTGAGCCTCCTAGAAAGTCTTTCAGAAACACACAGGAGCCACATGAGGTCCAGTCCTCGTTCTTCACAACCTGTAGCTATGTTTTCTGAACAAGTTGTATCAGACCATTACGGTAGAGTAACTAATGGGTCTTTAAAGGGATCGCATGAATCAGATAAGGATTGTAAACAACACACTCTCTCATCACGGAAGATGAGGCAGCAGTCCCCTGAAGCTGCATGTTCACCTCGTTCTTTCAGTCCAGCCAGTACAGATAGAGAAACAAGGACAACCAGTGCCAGGGGTAAAACTTCTGGAGTGGGTGTATCTAGGTAAGCCAAAAATTCTTCTGTTGGAGCGCTCTCATGCCTCCTTTTTTTGTCTGTTATTAATAATGGTTACAATTGTTAACGTCATTAAAAACATAAACCATTAATTTTTTTACATTCTGATTCCAGTAAAGGACGTCTGAGTGATCGCCCACCAGACTTCTCCAAGGTGAAGCCCAGAGTTCATGTCCCCAAAGGTGGTTATAAGCCCCCCAAGAGCAGACTCTCTTTCAAAAAGGATTCCCTCTCACCTGAGCCCCCC
>KV751320.1:14209637-14231907 GCA_001698575.1 Mola mola | reverse complement strand
TGGTACTGTCACTTTTTGATTAAACATGAAAACATACTCAGTATTTTTGAGGATAAACTAATTGGACTACATTCTCTGTGCTTTTCTGATGACAGGAAGTCAGACCTGGAGGAGAGTCCTCATGGTAAACAGCAGAGCCGCAGGTCCAGCAGCAGAAAAATTGAAGTGGGGAAATCCCACAGCAGGAGTCTGAGCAGTCTGGGAGAGATCACTGTAGAGAGGAAGAGCTCCGAACTCCAATGTTGGACCAGCAGAGTGCTGTCTCAGGTCGTTTTAGTTTATGGAATAATAATAATCTGATTCTACACTGAATTCATTCACAAATGTGGCAGAATTAGCATTTAGCTTAGATTCTGGACCTCAGAACTTCACAAGGTTTATCTTTAGGCTTTTTTAAGTTTACATCTTAACAATAATAATTTGCAGTTTCCCATGTTTTGACCCTTGAAACATTAACATTAACACATCAACACTAATTCTACAAAATACCCTTCATATATGTGTTAAGTTTGATGAAGAGGAAGTGGAAAATTCGTCGTTAATTGGTTATGTAATCACATCAAACAATGTTTTTGTGCATTAGGTTTAAAAGTAAAATTAATGAGTTCTCAAATACTACGAGTTAAGACTAGCATTCAGGTACATTTGCATAATCTCATGATTTGCTTTCCTAAAGCATCACCAGTATGTGCTCAGCAATACTTAAATCAGTGCAACAGCCTCAGATAAACCACAGAATCAGTTAAAGAAGAGAAATGTTAGATTAATACTTTTATAATTTTTTTTTTTTTGTTTTTTGTTCACCAGGATGGGATCATCTCTCCAGAGATTGACAGTGGGTTTGTCTGCTCAGAGAGCAGCCATCTGACCCCTTCAGCAACTCCCAGTCCGCACCACCAGGGGCCCCCAGAGAGGTGATGTAGTCCAATGGCCGCTTCTTTTCCTCAATACAAATTCACTGCACCATCAGTTTTATCCTTGAGTTATCCCGTTACACACACACCCACATTATTTCTGATCCTGTTGAATATTGTTGTATGGTGCCACAGTGTTCCAGCGACTCAGGAAGGTAACTCAGGGAAGCCTCACGCAGGCTTGGTCCTATCAACGCTTCCTGCTTCTTCACCATCACACAGTCACACAGCCATAGAGCCCAGCGGGGGCTGCCAGCTGAATACCAACCTTCTCAGGAGAAGCAGACAGGGCCAGAGGAGACATACCTCCTCTCAACAGCGTTGCTTTGGTCAAAGAGAAAGAAGCATGACCAACAGTGGGGCCAGTGAGTTTGTGCTGGAGAGTGATAGCAGTGAGTTTCTCTAGTTCTGTCCATGTACTTGTTTTAAAAGAGAAAATGAAGTCATAAAAAAAAAAAACATTTAGTCTTTGAAGTTTTACTCTTAATATTTAATTACTCTTCTTCATGACGTCTTTCGGTCCTGTCTCTGCAGCTCCCACTGTGTCTGAAGACCCTTACACAGAATCTATCAATTCCCTCCAAAGCTCCAGTCAACGCTCCTCCCCCACTGCACGGCATCAACATGGCGATTCTTCCAGTGCACTGAGCTCCAGTCCGGTGGTCAAGTGAGTGCAGAAGCAACAGCTGAAGTACTGATAGCTGTTTAAACAAGACCGTCTTTCTGTCTCACTGCAAACACCCCTAGGTGGAAATATTAATCTGAAAGATGAACGTAATAAGTCCTGAAAATGACTTCTTAACTCCTATAACTTTTTCTTGCAACATCAAGTTACACATCTAATGAAATGCTGAATCATCCTTAGTATGTCTGTCATCATATGCTTTTATGTATTTTATTACAGAGTCGGCTGCTAGTGAATATGGTTGCTTATTAGGAGGTATTGTTTTCCACGTGGTGTGATGTTGCATGACGATTTTCAAGGAGTGTGTGTTTACGATTGCACTGACACTTTTATAGACAAGAAATCAATCTGGCCTTTTGGATATTATCATATTGCTGCACTTGAGTGGGCATATTTACATGACTATATGAGTGTTTGAATTTGGATTTGTGTAGTGGTGAAAAAACAAAACATGTTATAAATGCAAACTTAATGTCTAACTAGATGGCTTCATGCGATTTTTAAATATCTTTTTTTTCAGTGTTGCAATCCAGACGCTGCAGGCTGAGGTGACCAATCTGCAGGAGAAACTAGAGAGATGTTTGAAAAACAAGAAGCCAGTGAGCTCTGATGCAGCATGTCCTTCAGCTCAGGGAGGCTTCACTCACCACAGGACCTCTACACCTCGCATTAGGTTCAGGTTTATCTTTGGCATGTAACATGGCTCTGAGCAGAGTGAAGCTGCAAAACATAGGTTAAAGGTGATTAACTTGTGCTTGTTTTGGTTTATGCTCAGGTCTATGGAACGATGGGATGATGTCAGCAGGGCAAGACGAGAGGATGAGGAGTCTGTAGTGAAACGAATGGTTAGAATGAGACCATCCTCTGATCACAGACAAAAACCACAATCGGACATCCGTAAGTTCAGTTGGATTTATTCTTGATCCTTCAACTTTAAGCCACCAACAACACAGACACAAAATCCAAATTAGCATATAGCATATAGAGTTAGGTCCATATGTATTTGGAAAGTCACACATTTTTATTATTTTTTACTATCTTATTATTTTGCCTCTGCACACCCCAACATGGATTTGAAAAAAAGGAATCAAGATATGAATACAATTTGGACTTGCAGCTTTAATTCAAGGGGTATCACATGAATATTGCAGTAACTGTTTAGGAATTCTATCAATTTTTACAGGCCCTCTTTATTCCATAAAAAATTTAATCTCTCCAAGATGTGTGTATTTGTAGCTGTCCTGTGGAACTCTCAGTATGAGATCCAAAGAGGTGTTGATGCAATTGAAGACCACTATCATGAGGCTTGAAAAAAATAAACCTATGAGAACGATAGAAAAAACATTAGGAGATGGATTATCATCCAAAACATACTGCGAAAGAAACACAATATTTTATCAAGGTACAGATATGGGATATTCTTGATCTCAACCTAACAGAGCAGCTTTTCACTTAATGAAGACAACTAAAGGCAGGAAGACCTGCAAACAAGTATCATCTGAAGGTGGCGGCAATACAGGCCTGGCAAGGCATCCCAAGGCATCTCAACATTTTGTGATATCCGTGTGTTCCAGACTTCGGGCAGTCATTGACTGCAAAGAGTTTTCATTAAATTATTAAAAACAATCCTTATACAGTATTTACTATTATGTTAGTTTGTCCAATTACTTTTGAGCCTAAGAAAAATTGGAGACTTTGTGTAAAAGTGGTGGTAATTCCTAAACTATTAATGCAATACTCTTATAAAATAAATGTAAAATAACAAAACAAAAAACAAATAATCATAGACCTAAGTGTGTATAAATAATATTCCCCAGTGAAGGACAAGGGAAAAAGACAGTTTACTACCGTACATACAAGAGCTTTGAATTTCAACACATAACATGTTGTCATACTCCAAATAAAATTGTAAATAAGATGTTGCCTGTACAGTGAAACTGATGGTATATCAACACATAAGCAACGATTGTAAATAATGTTTTTGTTGTCATCGGCATTGTCAGAGCCCACCATGCCTCAGCCTCTCCCTCTGGGCTCCAGGTGTGCTCAACCTTCCTGCACTAATACTGTCCGCAGCAAAACACATCCCAGTAAGAACACCAATCCTACAACAACCAAGTACTCCACTGAGCCACTTCAGAACAAAAAATATTATCTTTTTTTTTTTTGTAATTGCTTGCAAAGGAATTGTTGCTGTATCAAGAGTACACTGTCAAATCTGCTGCTGCTTGTGAGTGTGTTTGTGTTTATATTAAAGGGAAGTGTCCTGGTGTGCCTGTCCAAGTGTGTGAGACAGCAGATGAACCTGACAGCAGAAGTCGACAAGCTTCTCTTTGTCCACAGTTTTTGTCATATCAGCCAGTGAGACCTGAAGGTGATGTCCTCAGCAGGGAATTTGTGTTTGGAGACCATTGTTGCAGTTTTATCCTGCATATGTTGCTGTTGCCTCCCTCAACCCTGCTTCTTCTTTTATTTTGCTGTCATCTCCAGCTGGTGGCAACAAAGAGCTGACTTACTCCTCCCCTTGTCATCACTGTGCTCTCTGTGGATGCCCTGAACCACACAGAAGCACTGAGCCAGGTGAGCGATCAAAGCTGCGAAGTTACTCAGACGCATTGTAAATAGATCACTGACTTTTCAGTGGTTGCTGACACACTCCAGACGACAGATGCATAAAGCTACAGTATGTAGATTCACAACTAAAGCTGTGCTCATAAAGACTAATTTAGGTACATGCCTTCTTTTTCAATTTTGGCTGCTGTCAGCTAAAGAACAGTACATACATCTCTGCCATTAAAAGAAAGGACATTATTACAATAGTATAAATATGCATCTCCTTATTTCTTCATTCATTCAGTTGGTGATGCAGAAAATTGCATTTGCTTTAAATAAAACTAACATCATCATCCACACAGTAAAAGAGAAGACAGCGCAGATCTCGGCCGCTTTGGATGATATCATGTTTTTGATTGGCTGCCGAGTCATTTTAAATATATATAGTGCTATATATACAAGGAGAACTGCAGTTAAAAGAACACTACTTATAGAAATGATGTATCTACATGCATTGATTACAGAAAATGATATATACAAGGAGAACTGCAGTTAAAAGAACACTACTTATAAAAAATGATGTATCTACATGCATTGATTACAGAAAATTTTGAATAAATTATAAAAACTAAAAAAGTTAGATGTGATTGCCTCATTTATGGGACAATAACAGACCTATAGTAAATGTGTATGTTTAAACCTGCTGTATCAAGCTTAAGATTAAACAGATATATAAACATTACACATTTTCACAATCAGCAACTTTTACCCTGTGCTTTACGTGTGGCAACGATGTTGTTTTGGTTGTTTATTAGTAGTAGATTAATTTGTTTAGATTAATGCTCCATTATAAAAACCTATTCATCTTGAATGAAGAAGGTGGCACATTATGGGGCTATATAACTGGGGTTTTAGGATTTATTGAGCCAGCTCACACTAAGAAAGCCAGGCTATGTTGAACTTGCTTCGTTGTACACCCCTCTGCTGAGAAGGAAGTTCAATCAAGTATAGTTAACTGTGTTCATCAGCTACAAATAAGTTTTTAAGCTAATTAATCACAAAGTTATAAACCATCATCACCTAATATAGTAGGGATAGTGATTATTAGGATATCTGATATTTAACAGAACCTTGTGTAGGTTTCTGGTTCGATTCCAGACCCTGAAGTTTACATGTCGAAGCTTCCTTGAGCTAGAAACTGAACCCCAAATTGCTCTTGACACTGCGCCAGCAGTTTATGAGTGTGTGTGAATAGTTTATGCTCCTGATGAGCAGGTGGCATCCTGTGAGGTAGTCACTGCCACCAGTGTATGAATGTGTGTGAATGGGTAAATGCAAAACCTGTAGTGTAAAAGGTCAACATGCCATATAAATACAGTACATTTACATTTACGTGTAATCCATAACTTGCCAGAATGTGAGCCCTCTTTCACCACAGTTACTGTTCTCAGCAAGCACATCAGTTCAGTGCGCAGGAAATTAATATTGGAGTTTGATTATCTGCGTTTTAGTGTTATTGGAGATCCTGACCTGTTCTGTGTTTCACAGACTGTTGCAGACTCGCACATGCCACCAGACAAATGAGCCGCACACCAGCCGAGCCTGCAGCTGCAGCTCCACCTGCACTGCTGCAGTGCATGCCAGTATGTCCGCTGCCTCTCCTGTAAGTCACCTGCCCGTCACCTCACACACACACACACACACACACCAGACTGGGGATGGATTTTAAACACGCTGGTACTGCTTGTCAATACTCTTATTGATACTACTTAGTAACAAGGTGCAAAATATAAGTATTCAATACAGAAATAAATATGAATACATGAGAAAATGGTCAACAGTTATTGTATTATTACCTAAATCAGTCGCATTCCTCCAGTTGAAAATATTAACAGTTGTAACACTTAGGTTAAAACTACCCAGCAATAACTAAATAAACTGGACCAACAGTCCATTGTCCTGTCATTTTCCCTCATCTATCCCTGGAAATAAGCTAGACTGTCTGACTTCTGTTATCCACTGTTAAGGAACTATTCAGAAACATAATTTAGAGGTCAAGATAGTCACATTTTTAGTTTGAGAATCTGGAGGCTGACATGTTACTCTGTACCTCTTCAGATTTATATAGTCACTGAGGGATGATTTACAGTGCTGCTTCTTACTTCTGGACTACACGCAAGTTTATACATCATCGTAGCTCTTGTGAAGTTAGTATACAAATAGATAATGTTGTATAAACAGGAAATATGTTAGGACTGCAGACATCAAACAGAAATTTGAATTCTTTATAAAACTGATATATAAATCAGATGGTCATCGTTACCAGAGCCTAAAAGTAAAAATAGAATTATAATTAAGAATTTTGAAGAAAAACTCACTTGCAGTTGACAAACTGCTACAGTACGTACTGCTTGCACAGTGGTAAAGAGTACCGTTAAGCATACAGCCCTGATTCTGAAGCACTGTTGACACACTGTTTTGGAGTAAACAAATAAAATTAGAATGCAAGAATTCCCATACTGACTCTGTTTAATTATAACAACTTTAATTATAACAACTTTCCCACAGTATTATTAAGCCCATGTAGTTATATCCTCCATACAGCCACTTATTTTCCTCTCCACATGCTTGTTTGTGAAGGACTGAGCCTGATGTTACCAATAACCTTAACATAACTAAACCTTGTTTACCCCAATCAGGTGTTTTTGGAGCATTCCACAACGTTTCCAGTCTTCTGTTGCCCCTTTCCCAACCTCTCTGGAATTGGGCTATTACACTGGTTTACAGTGCTATAAAATACTATACTTAGTACTATGAAATATGATTCTAATTTTAACTTGAACTCTTCTAAATAATTTTTTTTGTTACTCTCTTCAGGTTGCACACATCGTCCCTCTACGTGTCTCCTATTAACAGCAGTGGCACGTCGGCAGAGGTCAGGGTTGGAGAGGACGTGGAGAGGAGGATGAGGCGTCTCCTGTCTGCTAATGAGCAGCGCTCTGTGGACAGCTCCCTGAGGAAAGCCATCAGAGCGGCGCGGCACATGAGGCTCACGAGCGGGCACATGGCTCGCTCTCTGGCAACTGGGCTGCACTACCGGCACCAGCTGAACTCACTCCACGAACTGCATCGTTGACTCACCATCCTCATATCACTTTGCTTTCTGTATTTAGAGGAAAGAAACCTTTTCATTAAGCAGTTTTTTAATGTAAAATCATTATAAAGTTGTTTCATTGACAGGTGTAATAATATTTTTAATATGTGCTGGCATGCCATGAAATGTCACACTATACAATGTAGTACTGTAGATCAGTTTGATAAAATGTCGATCATATTGATTTTCAAACCAATGAAATGAAGAAATGTATTTCTTCATTCATCATCAGAGGTTGCAGCTGTCGTTATAGGGCAGAATTATTTTCAGATATTCGTTGATCATGTGAGTGATGTCTTTTATTGTTTCTTGTTCGTATAAGTCTAAAAACAATGTCAGGATTTCATTGTTATTTGTGTAATGAATTGCTCTTCTGATTTCTGGACAGCCATTGAAAAGATGTATCAATTTTCAAAATAGTCAAAATCAAAGTGTATCTTTTAACATATAATGAAGAGATATGTGTGCTTATGAAGAATGCTGGAATTGCTCAACTTTGTGTATATATGTATTTGAAGACGAGCGTCTGAAGCTGACCAGCTTCATGTCATGTAATTAGGGGACCACCATCACTATTTTACAAATCAAGTGATGCTTTGTGTAAGTGAATTGTTTGTGAACACTAATCTTTTTTTTAACTTTTGTAATAATATGTCTCAAAGTGTTGGACTTTTTGCAGAGACTCTCGTCTCTAACGAGCCAAATAAAGATAGAAATGAACATTTGGACTCACTGTGCTACCCCTTAAGAAAAGAGTTGAGTCCTCTGTACCATAATGGAAGCCAATTTATTATTAGACAGCCTTAGTACATAATTACATACAGTACACAAAGAAGTATTGTTTGTGCTTCAACACTCGCAAACATACAATCCCAATAACAGTTTAGGACAGACTAATGCATCATAGTTTTTTCTCTGATAAATAATTTTGATATAAATCAATTGATTTGACAGCATAAACCCTTGAAAGAAAACACAAAGTCAAGCATTTGCATCACAGAAAATGCATTATAGTGCAATATACAACTTGTTTTTGGGAGGAGGGAAGGAAATGATAGTGATAAGTGGGGGGTTTGAGGGGGTTTATTTGCAAAGCCATTCACCAATGGGGGTTTTCACATTGCACTAGAGGAGCAAATGGACGAAGAAAAAATAAATATTGGTTCTTTTTCCCAGGTTGACGACTAACAGCTACAGCTAAACATCACAAACACGGCGGCTTCACATTGGCATTTTTAAAGGAAAAGTAGCACTACTTCACAGTCAGAAATATTACCAGTCAACAGTGAGACGCTAAAACAGCAACGTATGGCAGATACACAACACTATTCAGTGCATGGCCCAATGAAACATCATTACTAACCAAAGATAAGACCTATTCCGACAGGATACAATACTGAAATACAAGTGGCCCTTTTTTAAGATTATTCATTAAATATTTGCAAGCAATGGCCTTTTTGACAATAAAAGTTTCTCCAGAGAAAGGAAAAGGTGGCAAGTAAATACTTTACAGTCTCGGCAGCCAGAGGAGGGATGGTTCTGGCTTTTTATAGAGCATTTCTACAGCGATACTTAACCCAAAAATCGGTGTTTTAAATATCAACACTCTGGAAGCAAAACAGAAATACCACCAAAAAAAAAAAAAATCTTGTTAAAAACATTTTGTGCAAGTCATCTCAGTATTATTGTAACTATTGCCACATTGGTAATGGTTTTGGCAAAGTAATAATCAGGCCACAGATGAGGTGCTAATGGAGTGGTCTGAAATGTTTAAAGCACGGTTTATGCATTTCAATACTCAAAACATTGTTTTTTAGTTGAGTATCATCATTTTATGCAAAAGCTGAACATCCTCACCATATATATGTATGTACCCATACATATTGCTTGCCTGGTAATGATATATTTTACAACATTGACCTCTCAAACCGAGCATCCCTCCTCTACCCGCTTCCAATAAAACGCACACCAAGGAGGAAACCCAAAGGATCAAATGAGAAAATGTCCAACACATTCTAGCAGGTTTCATAGCATACAATATTACAGTTTGGTACTTTCGGTCTTGAATGGCCTTCTGTTCTGGTTTTAATTTTAAATCATCTTAAATGTCTTTTTGTTTGTTTTTTTCTTCTCAAGCAAGATGCATACATGATTAATGTAAGGGATTGGTGGGGCTGGGGGTGTACAGAGGTCAAATGGACTAGAGGATGGTTGAAGAGATGTGATTGGAGGAGTTTAGCTTGTCACTTCCTCGTCTGGTTTGTTCATGGACTTGAGCTGCTCCAGCAGGGTGGTTGGGGTGACAATGCAGGTGGATCCTGGAGACACACACACACACACACACTGAATTAGATCTGCACGTTCGGATGGAAACAGATGAACAATGTGTATTCAGCTCCTGCTCTGAATGCTTGTGGTAGGTGAGGACAGTCTCACATATGGTTGAAAAAATAGACAGAAATGGTGAACACTACCTAAGCTGTAAAATTTTTATCCAGTTGGTTCGAATAGAAAAGTCACTTGAAAGGTGTAAAAAAAAAAAAAAAACAACTGTCGCTGTCCTAAAGCGCAACTTATGGTGGTGCGGTGTTCGATCACAAAGGGACCTCCAGTATTTTTCAACCTAAGCCCTAAGAGTACAAAGGAACAGGAAATAGGGCTTGGATTGAAAGATACCAGAGTTCTCCTTCAAGAAAAATAATTGGGACTCAAACTCTATTTCTTTTTCACTCAAAAAAATTGCTTCTCATGCTTGTCTGACAAATCACCTAAACTTTAATAGTTTCAAATGTCATTAAAATCGCCTGGCTCTAGTCAGTTTTAAAAATCATTCATGTAGACATTCATTTAGTTAATTTTGTTAATTTATCTGTGTTGAACTGTGTCAAGAGTAACTAAATGTTAAAAATTATACGATAGGCATAGTTTATGTCTTATAAATGTTTTGGTATGTGTTCAGGGTCATTTTTCTGTGTGTAGCTTGTTAATTAAAAAATATGCTTTAATTCTGCAACATCAATAGAGATATTATCATGTTTTTATACTCGTCGTATATCAGAGTTTAAAATTCTGGAAGTCCTTTCACCTCTGACTAACACCCTTTGAGTCCTTCACTCTACAAACATACAAACTCATGCAGCGTTGTTAAATCACATGCAGCTTAATGGTGGATTGACTAGAATAAAACCTGTTTACACAGTGCAGCCAATCAGCTGTTAAACAAAAATACACATGACTGTGTAGACCTTTAATTCAAGAGCATGCAGACAGCAGACAAATACTGCTAGAAAAGGCAACAAAAAAAAAATACAGCAGAAAAAGGCAAAAGCACATCTTCTACATGTCATAAATTCCAAACAGAGTTAAGTGTATCATCTGCCATAAATATGAATGTAAATGTTAAACTTAGTCACCCTGACAACACAAGGATGAACTGTTGTGACAGCTGAAGACACATTTCAGACAGAGTAAAACATGAAAGGTGCAGGACCGGAGTAAAGCAAACTTCAGTCTGTCGCTTCATTGCCAGATTCATGACTGCCAATTTAATTCATCATCAATGTGATGATGAGCGAATGGTTTGATTTACTCCTCACACCTTTTCAACATTATCAACAGTACTTGTATCTACATCGGCTTGTTTCTGTTGCAAAGCTGCATGTTTTGTTCCCATTTGACTTTCGCCGACAGCAAAATAAAAACTACGCCCTCGAGGGTCTCAGACCAGGAAGTGGGGGGGGAGTTAAACATAGGAGCAGAAGAGAAAGAAGCAAGCTCAGCTACTGTCGGGTTGTTATGGTGATGTTGTAGGTGTCAGAGGTGAGGGGTTTAGCGTGGGTCAGCTAGCTTTGCCTGTTTTTCTTCTCTGTTGACCCCCAAACACACAGCTTTGAGGGCCTTTGTGCCCCAGAAACAGAAACACTGTGTCACTGATCTCCACCAAACTACTGTACATGTTTAAGTCAAAACAGCACAACAAAACAAAGAGTTTTTAGTAAGTGATGCTCATTTTGCTTGTTGAATGAGCAGCTGCTCACTCAGAAACCATCAAACCAGAAGTTGGTTTGTAAATGATATCGCTTTAGCAGATTAGTCAGGGATGAGATTGATGCCCAGGGCTGCCATATTTATTCTACTTATTATGGGTGAAAGTCTTGTGTGTTTAAAACAATCCTCATTAACTAGATGCAGCTACAGAAAGGTGAGGTGGTCATGGATTAATTATTACCTCCAACAAGAATCTTATCTTGAAATGCTCAGCCAGCTTCAGTTTCCCGTGGATATATTGACACATCTCAGGGAAAGCAAAGAAGAGAAACTTGGACTTTCACCATAAAAAAAACATTTTTCAGTGATTTCTGAATTGTTGGGTTTTTTTTAAACCAAATCAAGTGTTGATGTCTCCAAATCTTATTCCTTTTAATATTCAATATCATTTTAGTATCGATAGTTGCAGGTAGGCCCCATTTTAAACAAACTTTTTATATAATCACCAACTTTCAGCAATCTTGCTACACCGACACAACAGCAAAGGTTTATACTCGGTTGGCCCAGTGGCTCAAGTCGAGAACAACTCATTGATCAATGTATGTATCAGATTGTAGATCCAGACCCCTGACATACAGTAAATAAAAATGGATGCCAAAGCATATCAGGTAGAGCAATGCTACATTCGCAGACTGCGTCAGCAGAGAGGCATCACAGGTCAACCAGCATGTTTCATCAGGATAAACAAGATACAGCATACTGTTCATTTTTAGCGCTCTCTGCGGACGAGCCACATGCCATGTGAGCATTGGGTCGTGGGCCGAGACACATATTTGGAGTAAGAGGACTGGGAGTCAAGACAACAAATAGTACGACACACATAAAGAATTAAAAAAAGGAGAGAATCCTTCTTTGAAATCCAACATCAACTCAGCGACCTGTCCTGAAAGAAACCAGCATCAAAGAAAGGTGATTGTCTTTGCAAAGGGTTAACTGGTGAAATAATGTGACAACGGATGGAGGGCAGATTAAATCTGGAGTTAAGCGTTCAACAGACTCAAAGTGCCTGTGGGTGGATGATGGGGCTGGTGCGATTTAATCCACCCAGCTGAGATGACGTGAGAAGGCAGCAGGGATGGGCTCACGACCCCCTCGTAATTTATTTGGACTGTAAATGTCCACGCCTACTTCACCTATTTGACACAATCACCAAATGTTTCAACTGTTTGATGAATCTCAGTATTATATTTTCTACAATATTATTTCATTACAGCTTTCCACATCACGAAAGTAAGGACACATAACATAGCATCACATTTCCACTGTAATGAACTGGGGCTAATTCAATCAGCCTGTCTGAAGTCTGCATCCCTAGCAGACCCTGCACATCATTTGGGGGATTAGGTCTGTGGTCTGCAGGTGCGTTGAAGTTCAGACACCTGATTGGACAGAAGGACTCCAACTCTCACTAGCTCGGTAAAGAGGGAGTCTAGGCCGATGGAGTGGTTCCTGCAGTGAGGAAAGGTCGGGGGCGCCCATCCCTGAGGGACAAGAGGAGCATGAGGAGGAGGAGATGGGTGGAGTTACATAAAACAGCACTGAGTGATCAAAGAAGAAAAAGAAGGAGGAAGCCCTTGTCCTGTGAAGGTTCAGAAAGGGCTTCACTGTGCGGCCGCCTTTACTTTTTTCAGTGTGATTTCTTTCTCTCTCTCCCTCCCTCCCAATCTGTCTCTGCCTCACTCGGCTGAGGGGTCTGCGTCCTCAAAGGACACCCTAGTGGACTCTCGGAAGTCGGGGTGCTGCAGGTCCGATAAGAATTTGGTGGGGGTGAGCGTGTGGGTGGAACCTGCAGAGGAACAGAGGTGGCTTCACCACTCATCTCTCAGCACATGGGCACATGGCACACCCCCCCACTCTCTCCAAAAAAAACCCAAAAAACAAGAGGGTTAGAAAACAACAGACACACAAACACACACACACACACACACACACACACACACACACACACACACACACACACTTGCCATGTTGCATAAGCACAAAAACACTGAGAAAGACATGGCGTCTGCTGCAATTTAAAGACAACAGTTGATTTTAAAGGCAACAGTAGAGGCACAGGACAACAAAAACTAACAGGACACTGCGAAAGCTTCAAATACATTAAATAAACAGTATGGAGACAAACAGCATCATTTAAACATAACACATCGCACACAATAAGGCAGCTGCTGTGGTGGAGGTCGGACTGAGTGCAGAAACTAAAATTCTCCATTTCACACGTTGTAATAAGAGATGTTTATAGCAGATGGTGAGATAAACATATCAAACAACATTTACTGATCTTAAAAATCATTTTTAAAGATTGAAATAAAAAAAATAATCACATTTTATAAACCTGGTTGTGGCTTATGTCAGATTGCAAATTTTCTTAAAAGAATTCTGTTTTCTAAATGTCAAAGAGCATTTTTGAAACTGTCACACTGATGAAAACTGGGTTCATCTCATGCTTAAAGATATAAGTTCAAACCCCAAAACAGAGCCTTATATTTTGTTTATGCACTGGATTTGCATTTTTCCGTAACTTTCACCTCACTTCCTGTGGTTCCCCTCCCCTCTGTTTGTTATAAGCTGTGTCATTCAGAGGATGGAGCTCGCTGTGTTCCAACCTCGCACAGTCGTCTGAGGATGCTTGTAAGGATGCAGCTTTTATTAGTTTTAAAACACGGCGCTCTTACGCTGTGTTACTTGATAACAGGTTGACAGTGACACACATCTGACCTCGCTGTCCATCACTCGTACAGTAGGTGAGAGGTGTGCTCTGTTTAATCTGCAGCCAGGTGAGAAGTGACACCGCTTGGATGTTAAGCCTCATGTCAGCCTACATGTATGACCCTGACTTCTGCGCTCAGCAGCGCCTCCTGATGCTCTACTCACCAATGATGGCCTCCCATTTCCCATTGGCCTGCGTAACCTCATAGGCGCAGCGCATCTCGCTGAAGGACACACCGCCGATGATGAAGACTATGACGCGCGGCCCGGTGCGGTATTCTCCAGGCGTCTTATTCTTGTGCCAGTGGCCATACCGAGCACTGTCAGAGCAGAGAGGAACACAGGACACGTTGTTATAGCTTTACAGCTCGTTCCTGTCTCATCTTTGCATCCTTTTATTTTCAGCCATTTCGATTTATCCAATCCACAATATGGGTTATATTTTATGGACAAAAAGATCGGAACAATTTCTTTATCAGGCACAAAAAAATGTGATTACTTAAAAAAAATGTATTTCCCTGTTTTGGCAGCAATACTAAACAAAAAAAAACAAACACTTTTATCCTGATTTTTGCCTCTAAGACACTGTGGACTTTGAGGCTACATACACACTTCTCCTGAGGGAAGAAAGGCAGGAAGCTCTGCAGACTCTGGGAAATATAGCAAGTTGTTTGGACATGTGCTGCTTGAAAGGTGATGATGTTATTTCACAACATACTCTTGAAAACAGGCTACAACTCAACATCAATAAGATCTAAAGTGGAAAAGCTCAGTGCTTTTAAAAGTTCAGTAAGTGTGAATATTTCTTGTTTTTACTTTTTTTGCTTGGAATAACAAATGTGATGTTTGGTGGTTTTACAACTTGAATGTGAGACTTCTTATGTCAACAATTTCACAGAGCAATAGTTTAATCACAATGTTTTATACTGACATGGCTACACAATGAACATATATGATCTTAATCAATATTCAAACATAACTTAAAAACTAATGGACAAATGAAACATTTTGTGTATATACTGGTCTTATGTCGAGGAAACAAATGCCCAGAGCTGATCTGGATCCTGAATCGGTACTGGATCAGTTTCAAACATGGAAGCAGCACAAAAACTAATACGTCTTGACCCAAGGACTCAGAATATATCTAGCAATGGGAAAGATCTGGATCCAGATTCTGGATCCAGATCCAGATGTCAGACACAAACATTGGCTTATTCAAAAACTAATACATGATTTTATTTCATTTCTTTTTTTTTTTTTTTTTTTTTTGTTTGTTTGTTTTTGCTTCATTGCAGGTCTGGTGTGGTACCTAAGTCATGATTATTATGTTGGGAGAGATTCGGATCTGAGCTTACGTAACCCAAAAGGTTATGGATGGATTTTTTTTCCAGCCAGTTTTGTACCTTATTTCAGCGAAAAACTGAGCAGTGGAGTCTTTTCAAGGCAATTTTCATTTGAAGAAATCTTTACATAAGAACATACTTAAACCTGTAATATTAGACTTCCTTGGTCAGTTGGGGGCAGCAAAAAACCCCCACAATATAATAATCTTTGACCTGATACGTTCATTTTAGGTTAATTTCACTTCACACAGTATTTTTTTTTTTTTTTTTTTGTCACATTGATGCAATGATTCTGAAAACATTGATTAAGTCTACAGTTATTTTAATTTAGGAAGTGATACCAACTGAGGTAAGCTGAAGGCTCATTTCAAGCCAAGCATAGAGACTAGACATTCAGGGCTTCATCTGCATCTGTGCAGCTGACCCTAAGTGACATGATCCTCAGAGCTGCCTGCCACTGTGGAGGAGGGTTAGCAAAGCAGGCAGATCAATTTATAAGAGGAGAGAATCTGATAATAAATCAATACAGCTTACACACACATAAACACACACAAGGTGTATTACCAAGCTGATATCCACTTAGAATTTAAAATGAGGCAGATTTTTCATCCCTTGCCAATGTTGACAGTTTGATAATGACTCTAAAATAATAAAAACGTCATTAGTTTCAAAATGTGGAAGCTTCAATGATTCTTTGAGAAGTTTTCGGACACTTCTATCCACCCCTGTTCTTCAATATTAAAACAGATATACGTACATCTGTGTGCAGCACACTAACTTGCCATTCATCAGTATCACCTCCTTGCTCTCCATTCCTCTCAAGTATTGATCAGTTAGACTCATCTACCCCCACAAATTGCTATTGATCTAATACCCATATTTCTGTTACTATCATTTAAATAGGTGTACACCACCTGTGTGTGTGTGTGTGTGTGTGTGTGTGTGTATGTACCTGACTGCTGTAGTGCTGAAGGAGGCAGAGGAGCGGGTGGAAATGTAGGGGTAGTGCTTGGTGTCAAGCTTATCATCGATAGCATCCTGCAAGGGGACAAAAAGACAAAACAGCATTAATCTCAGCCTTAAACACACATTCACACACGCACTTGCACAAACACTCAGGAGAGCATGCACACACACACACACACACACGCACACACACTTGAGGTATAGCTTTAGCATAGCCTTAAGTCTCTTAGCAACCATGTGGAGGTCCGTTGGAGAATTGGCTGTGCACAAATAAGTGGCTAAATATAGTTGATGACAACCAGGCTGAAGAGACATTTGAGAGATTTGTGACTGCTGTGGGACTACATCAGCTGAAGAGGTCATAATTCTGCTCCATTTGGTGTGTAGCAGGTGATATATAGTTCTCTTTGTCTTGCATTTGCATGATAAGTCAAATAACATTTGAAGCCCCTCAAACGTACCTCCATTATGTCTTTCACCAGTGGTGTCCAGCGGGACAGCTGATAGGTCTGCTCGCTCACGCGTTCCTTCCTGTCCACCTTCTTTCCTCGGCGGAGGGTGGACTGATGGAGGAAAGAGGGGGTGGGGAAGACAGAGACAGCGAGTAAACAAAAGAAAAGATCAAATTTTGCAGCTCATCTCTTAACAGTGGACATATAACGCAAGAGGAGGAGAAGAAGAAAGGGCTGTTGCCAAGTGAGGATCTCACATCTGTGACAATGGGGACGCCCAGATGAGCCATGTTGGTGATGATCTCGCTGTCTTCAGGGGGGATCTGAGCATGTTGGATCAGCTTGTTCAGGTTCTCCTCTGTGATACCTAAATACGCAGACACAATTTGTAACTTGAGTGCAACAATAAAATCAATCAAACTGTACGTTACTTGAACTCAGCAGCTGTGTCAGACCTTCATGTTACGTCCTTTCCTGTATCTATACCTTGGGAAAATCTTGCTAAGGGGCTGGCTTACTGAAGTTTTCAAAGCTTTAGAAATTATTAAAATGTTTAAGTTTCAGATAATAACCAGATTAATGTCTCTTCTACATCTAATTTCAGTTGTTCAGTTCAGTTCACAAACCTGAGCTAAAATTTAAAAATGTGGCCGGACAATTAAAACAAGTGATTAAACAGCACAAAAATGAACAGACCTTAGCAGGTGCACATATTTTACACACGCTACACAAGATATCTTTGTGCAGTCTTCTCCTTACCATTTTTGAGGAAAATGTAGAGCAGTATGATGCGGATCTTGTCGTATGTGCTGACGTTGGCATCCAGCAGGATGGGAACGATAGCCCTCATGGGGTCTTTGATCTTCTCTCCCTCAGCATCTGTGCCCATAGCCAGATCCTGGAACGCACAGCAACGTGTTAATAACTCGCAAAACACATCTCCAGGGACTAAAGAAACATTTCATTTTTTAGTTACTGAAGATTTCAGACATTACTGTGTAATTTATGACTGCAAGAAAGTTGAGTGTTTTGACTTCCTCCTCCCTTAGACATGATCAGTTTTCTTTTCCCTCCTCTCCTCATTTCCTTGCCTCAGTCTTCAATCTCCTCTCCTATCTTGTTGTTTTTCTCCTATCTCACCTGTTCCACACGACACAGCTTGTCCACTGTGCCCTGGTAATGCTTCATGCAGTCCTCAGCCAGCTGCAGATGAGTGGAGTACTGAAAAAACACAGAACACACAGGATCAGCTTACAGACCTACACAGGAAACCATTCACATGTAAACACACACATAGAACACACACCTTGCTGAGCTCCTTCTGATACTGAGGCATCTTCTTCAGCATCTGGGACAGATCTCTCATTGTGGTCTATTTAAATGGAAGCAAGAGATAGATGAGGGATGATATGAACATCAGTACAAGATATTAGACAAGTAAATTATTGAACGGACTGTGTTTACGTTGGATTTTACTCTAATGGCTGAGCAACAAGCTGGCCACGCCATACTTGATTAGTTTAGTTCTAAAGCAGCTGAAGTGTTTTCCGTTTGGAAGTAGAATTAGTTTAAAAGATAACACTTGGTTAATTGAATATAATAATTTGATTCTAATATCTAGAATCAAGTTAATAATTTTGACTAATCCTTTTGCCCTGTGTGGAAATATAAATACTATTTCATAAATATGAAACAGTTTTGCTGCCAAGTGATGTATAATAAACTGAATGAAATATTATTATAAACGTGTGTTTTTAAAGTTATTAAAGGAAGAGTACACCATGTTAGGAGATCATTAACTTTCTTAGAAAGAGCATATTGATGAGAACATTAAAACCTCTTTCATCTACCCGTTCAATATGAAGCTTCAGCCAGCAGCAGTTAGCTTAACTTTATTTAAAAGACTGCGAGGCAAAACTGTCCAAGCCTAATGTGCCACACCTTTGACGCTCACTATAACATTATGCCACTTCTTTACAAATAACTGAGTGTAAGCTAAGTTGTGGTTTGTCCAGGCTAGCTGTTTCCAGTCTGATGATAAGCTGAGATAATCACCTGTTGGCTTGTGCCTCAAATTTAATGGACAGAAATGATTGTTACATATTGATTTTTTACCAATATTATCTGCATGATAGATGATCAACATAGTAGACTTCTTGGAAAAATGTTAAACTACATTAAAATGTTAATGTAATGTCTATTTTCAAGCGATCCTGTTTTGTTCTGCCATTGTTAACGTATTGCTGCATTTCCTGGTGATAAACTAATGGCGTTAATGCGTGCATGAATGGGCAAAATACTGGCCCTGGGATTAGCTTCATCTGGTAATACCCTCGAGAAAAATCAAACTATTCACCCCAAAAATCAATAAAAGGCAGTATTATGTTTATGAATCTGTAAGTGAACGACTACAAGTCTGTAGCTTACTGTTTGTAAACTCTAAAAGGCTCTATAGTGCTAATAGTGATCAAAAACTCCATGGGGTAGCTTTAATAAGCACTACAGTTCCAATATCTTGGTAATATTGTATATTCAGCAACAGAATGCACATATATAAATGGACAACATGACAGCTCCCCAGAAGTGAAGCATGTCTTGTGGCGGACTGCAGAACACGTCATAAATCCCCTGTGGTTGTATGGGCAGGAACTCTATATCGCAGCTCTGCTGCCTCGTCACTCTGGATGATATGATATTTTGACTTGCCTATTTGTACAATGGGAGGAAGTGGCCATAACTATGTACACCAGTTCCATCAATTATTTATGTCGATGGCTCAGACAGAAAGAACTCTTGTTTACCTTCTCCCCAGTGTTCATCCTCTTGCTGGAAGAGAACTCCTTCAGCTGGCGTGTCACTTCTCTGATGAAAGCAAAAAGAAGAAGTAGCACACAAGACAGCACTCATTACATCACTTGATCCAGTATGCAGAGACAGATAGGAATAAATGGTAAAATGTGAATAAAATTACTTACTGGGACACCTCAGCTATGTGTTTGTGTCTCAGGCTCACCCACAGGTCATCGTCTTCGTGCAGCAGGACCTCCTTCTCACGAGAGTCTCCGATGCCACTCGTTTCATACCTGGAGAAAAAAGGCACACAGTGACTGACGATGACCTTACGATGATGCGAGTATTTTACACAAAATTTGTGCTTTAATTAAAAAAGAAGCATAGTTGCCATTTGTGTTTTCCTACTTGTAGACGTCGTTCTCAATGGGCAGCAGGTCATAGCCCATAGCCTGGAAGGTAAGCTCATGAAGGACAGGAGAGACAGGGTCGAATGCCCTGTCTAGGATTATCAGCTGGGAGCGAGCCTTATCTGGACCCTATGGATACATACGTGAGAACCATGGCCATATTTCAGCCATTTTGCAACCAGAACAAAAAACATACAAAGAAACAGTGGATTCTCCTAAGCTCACCTCTCCCATAGTCGGGTCATCAGCCTTGTAGGCATCTAGTTTGTCCTGAACCAGCTGGGCCAGGGTGGAGTTGTCCTTGTACTCACTGACAGATGGACAGATAGATAGAAAGATGGTTGGTCAGATGGACACACACATGGAAGCAGGTGGAGAGAAATGTAGGGTGATAAGAAGGTGGATAAAGGTGAAAATGGGAAGGCAGAAGGTCAGAAAAACACACTCAAGGAAGCAGATTAGACCAAACAAAAACAAAAGACAAAAAGGTTTTGATTGTTTTGAAGGAAATAAATGTCTCCAGTTATTATATGTATTGCAATGACCATTAGGTGCAATAAACCTTTTATCCTCTATAAATCAACCATAACTTGTTTAGCACCATTTGTTTGTCTGTGCAGCAGCCTCTTGTATCACAGTGCAGAGGCTCAAGTGACAAAAGATTAAAGTCACATCTTTATACAGTAGCAACATATTACATCATTTGGTTTAAAAATTAAGATTTTTTTTACTTTTTTGGTGAATAACAAATCACATTAATTTGAAGTCTAAAACACAATGTCCCTAAACCATTGCAGGTTAAATATCACCAGCCTACCAGACTGAGTACAGTGAGCTATAATAAACAAAGAGGGCTTAACAGAGTTGACATCTTTTCTAACAGCTGAACTTGCACATAAAATGTTGGAAGGATCCCTTTAGTAAAGAGCAAGTGTGAATAACGGGGACTGATGATGACAAATCTGAGCAGCGATAGTCTTTGATTAATAAATAGATGAGCCATTTATGTGATCTGGAGACTGTAGCCTCTAGTGTGCATACGCTGAAAATGGACTTCACAGTGAAGCGTCCATTAGTTTAACTTGTGAAGTGAAAAATATTTGCAGATTCATATATTCATATAATTTTACTGAGGGCGAGGAAATAGCTACGGTAAGGTTTTTGAAATGATAAATTATTTTTTTTGTGAGGAAAAAACAAACATTGGATACAAATTTGATTCATTGCAGCAGAAGCCATGGTTAGCTTTAACGCCTCATCTGGCCAACTAATTTCCTTGACAGCTAAACTGCCTTACTGCCCTCAGCTGTCTCTCAGCTCCGCCCCCTGCTGCTCACCCTCGGTATCTAACAGCGGGGTATTCCTTCAGGGTGGCGCAGAGCGTGGCAATCTGCTCAGCCAGCCTCTCCATCACCGGGTTCTTCAGCTGGGTCTTGTGGGGGCTGTAGAAACTGTGGAAGGCATCGGAATTGTCCAGAGAGTACACCTGCACGCAAAAACATGCACATGACGGAATCGCTGCTTCAGCAAATGAGATCCTTCCTACCTCAGCTGATGTCCACCTCCCAACAACTTTTGTTTTAAGGCAATACACACAGTCTGAACACCATTTGTGACGTGTTGCTAGTGCTGAAGCACTTGTTTCCAAATCCATGCAGAAAATCATGGAAATGTTATAATACCAAACATATAGCTTTTACATATTTTTTTTCTTGTGTTATTTTACTTCTCTTCATCCCCTTTCACTTCCTCATTCCTCCATCCTACATCATCTTTCTCTCCAGTCCATTTCTGATCTCACTCCCTTCGTTTTCTATCAAATCTGAATCTTTTACATTTTTTAAACCTCTTATCCCATCATTTCTACACCTCCCCTCTTTCACCTTGTTCCTCTTGTCTTCCCTCATCTTTCTCTTCCTTCCATGTCCATATTCCCTTTATCCTTCCCTGTCCTTTTTTCTTCCTCCTCTCTCCTGTCATAGTCTTTTCCAACCCCATTTGTCCATGGTCACACGCTGCTTTGCAGATGGGTTCCTGTCTCAGCCAAGCTGCTATTGGCCAAGGCCTGCTGTAAAGATCCTGGCTCCTCCAATGAGCAAGAGCATCACCCCCCAATGGGTGGGGTTTTGAGGCAAGTTACCGCCTGAAGCAGAAAACCAGCGACTCTGAATTAATCACTGTAGACAGGGGAGAGCAAAGCATTGTGGTCCAAGCAGTATCTTCAAAATAGAGATGGAGAGAGAGTGA